>OZ004602.1:3780456-4014368 GCA_963924605.1 Malthinus seriepunctatus
CAAGCTTACGGACCCTTATTTGTCAAAGGGCCTCTTACTTTTTGATCGATTAAATAAATGATAAGTTTATTCGTTATTTTTAATTTTTTGGTAACACTACTACCGTTATTAACAAGTAGACCCTCATGGGTCGATGGGTCCGCAGATTATTATAGTTTGGGAAACGCTGTTGTGGAGTACCATTCTCAGTTTACGTAATTGCTTTATACTAAATACGTCCATGTGAGTTGTAAATAACATCTTAAAAGGCGCGTATCGATTACTGTTATTGTAAGTCGGTTAAATGTATACACAGAGGGCATCTCAAAAGTACATGGAAGTGGGGTAACTACAATTTAATTGCTTCAAAACAATACGATTTAATTTAATCATTTAACGCAGGTATACGAGCTCAAGTAGGTAGGGTAAACCAGGGAGAGATGGTGATAGTGGGTGAGACGGTGAATTAATTTTTTGACTAAGTTAGTCGGTAGATGACCGTTTTTTTTCCCTAAGTGTCATCTACATTGGTTGGCGCTGTAGTGTATAACTGCAAGTAGGTAAATCACCACGAAATAACTGAATAAATAAAAAAATATTATTTCAAGTAGGACAACTTTTTTTGGTAGTCTAACTATATTTTTGTGTAAGTGTTAAATTAGAGAGAAAAATTGTAAGTTATTTTCTGTTACTTATTTTGGACCTAATTTAAGAATTTAACTTAAGAAAATGTTCCTAAATATAACCTATCATGTATAGAGTCATTCACCATCTTACGCACATACAATGGGCTAGATGGTGAACACTGCGAAAAATGAGAAAAAGAAGTTCGGTAAGAGGGCAATGGACCGAAGAGGAGTTAAATAATGCTGTTTAAGCTGTAAAAGAAAATGTAAGCTTGAATAAAGCTTCAAAGTTATTCCGTATTCCTTGGACGACACTTAAACGACGAATTAAAAATGACTGTTTTCGGAAAACACCTCTTAGGCAATCCTCAGTATTAGGCACAAAAAATGAAAAGAAACCTAACCTAACCTAACCTAACTTATTCTAACCTCGTAACCTAACCTAACCTACCCCATAGCATTCACCAACTAACCCATACTGGCATGGGTGAGATGGCGACTCGCAATAAATTAAAAGAATTTAATTACTCTCTAAATAGCTCATATTAATGGATTTTAAGTTTAGTTTTATATTCAATAATCATTTATAACATAATGTAACATTTTTATATGTTTCAATTCAAATTAATTAAAAAATTACAGGTAATTGAAATTTTATTCGCCATCTCTCCCCGGTTTACCCTATAGGAAAATTAATCTCGTCTATTAGACAGAAAAAGTTCCAAAAGTAGCTTTAACAATTTTGATGGTGGCCCTCGAATTTGATTCAACTTTTGTTTGAATCAACGGTCTCGGTCTTTGAAACTTAAAAAATTTTTGCTTAAAATTTTAAATTAACAGATACTTTTGTTTTTTAAATTTTGTAATCAAATTTAAAGACTGCGGAAGCGTGGAAGTCTTTTTTATTCTTTGCAAGAATTATAGGTTTAATAGTTTAGCAAATAGCGATTTTGACTAGTAGAAGTCACCATCACGTTTACCTCCATGTGATAAGTGGTATTTAAAATAGTAGTTATTGGTAACTAATTATTACGCAAAATTGCGTTTGTATTTGCAAGAAGTTATTAGCTTATAGGTTTTATGGTTTCTTCAAGGAAGTAATTATAACTTTTATTAGTGCTTTTTTGTAAATAAGTAGATACTTTGAATGGGTGCACATAATCGCATATTTTAATGTTTTTTAAAAAGTAGTAAGCAGGTTATCGAGGGCCCTAGAAGAGAGGGAGCCACAATCGACTCTTCTCTTCAAGTCTCATTTATTATACTCCTTCTACTTGTAAATATTAATTTGACCATCTTGTTAGAGACGGATACGAATGGACTTAATATGGATTATTTATTTAAGTTACACATACCTACTTATAGAAGCGCCCTAATTGCAACTTTGGAGTGGCCCGACGACTTAACGTACCCTCAGAAACGCAGTTAACTATTTGTGATAGAACCGAGATTTCGAATTGGACGATGTACCAGTACTGCACTTTGCAATCTGCTGGTGTAACGTCCCAATACTGCACACTATGCTGGTTGCATTGTAGATGTTAGGGTTCATTACCAAGTGATATGAGCAAAAATATTTTTTCCATATTTTAATTAAACTTTGAGGAACTCCGAAGTTTAGAGTCTGAACTAGAGTGTTTGGCCCGAGGCGATAAACTTTTTTTTTACCGACTCGACCCTGTGAGAGAGAGCCTTTAGTTTCTTTCAGTCGTTTTTCTGTATTTTGCAGGTACACTCTTTTTGTACAAAACAATGGTCTAAATTGACCGCCCTCTTAACTTAATTTTGTTCAAAAGACATTTTCGTGCCTTTTTGAGCTTTTTTCAAAGTTTGGTGATTTTGAACTTAATTTTTTTTTAATTTTGAATAATTTAGATAATTCGTGTTTTTTCAGTGTTAAATCTCTAGCCCCCCCCCCCCCCATCTAACCACAGCTCAAATTATATCGGTTGAGGTAGAGAGAAGATTTTCGGTTTAGAAATACGCTTACTATACAGACTACAATCTTTTTCAATGAATAATTTGAAAAATACATATAATTTTATAGGATAATTAATTTATTTTCAAAACAATTCAAATTTTAAATAAAAATCAAATTTGATGTTCAATTTTGGATTTTTAATGCTTTGTAAAAGCTTTTTTTGACTTTTTAAAAGCTTTTAGTAGACGTTTTTTAAGCGCTTATTTTGAAATAATAAATGCTTATAAATCCGGGCTCTACCGGGTGTCCCACTTAGCATGCCCACCATGGGGATCTCGTAAACTGTAAGAGATACAAAGTCGGTTAAATGGCACCAAATGTAGCCTCTTTCATAGCCAACTCGATCGTACTTTTGTTTTTTGAAAAATATTATAAAAATATTATTAGCACTCTAGATATTTGGAAAAAACTGAAAAAGTTAATTTTCTTTAAATGCCTATAACTTTTTTATTAATCAAGATAATTTTAATTTTTAAAAAGAGGATAATAGGCACTACTAAAACCTATAAATTTAATATACAAAATAATTTTTTTATTAGGCCGTTTTGGAGATATGATGCAAAGTTATATTTTTTTAAACACAAACCTAGGATTAATATTATGTTATTGCATATTTAATTTTTTTCTCTTTTCAAAAATATAAAGGTTGATAGGCTTAATTTTTCAAGTTCTTGTTTGGTAACATAAAATTAAATAATAAATTTGTTATTTAATGTTAAAAAAATTTTTTTTAATCAAATATCCCTTGAAACAATCGAATAAAAAAAAACAATTGAAATTAAACATAAGAATATCGAAAAAAGTGTAAAAAAAATTCATAAAAAAATACTAAAAAATTAAAAAAATTTAAAAATAAGAAAACGTATATTTTTGAAAAGAGAAAGAAATTAGCTTTGCAAAAACATAAAATTGAGGTTAGGTGTGCATTAAAAAACGTAACTTTGCATCATATCTCCAAAACGGCATTATAAAAAAATTCTTTTGGTTATTAAATTTATTAGTTTTAGTAGTGCCTATTATCCCTTTTTTGAAAATTGAAATTATTTTGATTAATAAAAAAGTTATAGGCATTTAAATAAAATGAACTTTTTCAGTTTTTTCTAAATAAGTATCTAGAGTGCTAATAATATTTTTCAAAAAACAAAAGTAGCATCGAGTAGGCCATGAAAGAGGCTACATTTGGTGTCATTTAACCGACTATCAGTATCTCTTACAGTTTACGAAATCCCTATGGTGACCATGCTAAGTGGGACCCCCTGTATACTCATTAGATTACTAGAGAACGGATAACAGGATTTAAATTTTTCCAAAACGACTGTAATTATAGATAGAGAAATGTCTTTCAGATGAAGTAAAACATGGGCCACTTCGCAATTTAAAAATGTTTAGTTTTTTATTCGAAAATTAGTTTAGATATTTGATTTAACTCCACTTTGACAGGATTTTTTAACTAAATTCGTTCTAAAGTTAAAATTTAAATGCAAAAATATACAGGGTATTCTATTAATTTTCACTCACTCACATATTTATAGCCCACTCTCCACTCTGTATTACAAAAAAACAACTAAAACACGAGGGGTTGACTACTCTGCAAATTTGGTGTACAAGTTAGTGTATGTCTGTATATTTGTGCAAATTTCTGCAATTTTGTGCAAATTTTTGCAAATGTTTGCAATTTTGGTGTACACTTTTTTGTTCAGCGGTTTAACCCCGTCGCTAAAATACGTAAAATAGGTAGAGTATTTGCCAGATCTAAACAACCTTAAATGCGCAGAAGAGCAAGTGAGAAAGCTGTAGAAAAGGACACCCAAGCTGGGTAGTACACAATTTTGCTTTTTGCGCAGGTTGTTGAGATCTGGCAATTACTTTACAGAACTTGGGAATTTCGTGTCAGGGACTCGCTTAATCTGAAACTTTCAAGGTTGTGCAACCGACTAAATGCTAAATCCGACCCTGTATAGTGTATACCCATTTTCATCATCGTGGGACTGTTGCTTCTGTTTTAGAGAAACTCGAATATTTATTTTCAAAGGGCGGTTCCTGATACGGCTTCTTATAATTCATTTTGTCTACCCTGTATTTAGTACAGATCCCAAAGGCGAATATCGGCATCGACCTGGAAATAAAACGTATGTGGCTGAAAATTTGGATTTGGGCATTATTTGATATGTACTACAAGACGCTAAAAAGTTTACCATCGCCAGGGGTGTGCAACATGGGTAGATCCCACCCATATATTGTTTTTAGGGGGCGTTTTTTT
Organism: Malthinus seriepunctatus; assembly: GCA_963924605.1. Lineage (NCBI taxonomy): Eukaryota > Metazoa > Arthropoda > Insecta > Coleoptera > Cantharidae > Malthinus > Malthinus seriepunctatus. The sequence continues at coordinate 3,785,303 of OZ004602.1, forward strand.
AAATCCAATTATTTTTTGATAAGGACATGGTACTTTATATTTTTGGGGTCGCTCATTACAAATATGATGTCAAAATTATAGTTTAACAACTGCAAACTGTTAAATCAGCTGCCAAAATAATAACATTCTGCTTTTTTAACATTTTTTTTCGATTTAGCGGTTACTGTAAATGAGGAGGATTAAAAAAGATAAAAAAAGAGATGTAATTGAAATTTTAAACTAATTTATTTAATTTTTTTTATATAAATTGATGTAGAGGCTATCTAAATGTTCCTTTCGTGGTGCTTATGGTACAACTATTGCAAGTACAGAAAATTTCATAGATATATAAATTGTTTAGAATTTAATTCTCTATAAATTGACCCAAACAAAATTTAGATTTTTCTATTACACTTCCAGTTACTCTTTTAACAGTTGAGGACACATTTATTCGATGTTGCACACTCCTGAGAGTGGTAAACTTTTTTACCTCTTTTTCTAGGCTTTTAATACTACCTTATTTAAAATTTTCAGCCACATATGTTGTTTTTCCAGTCTGTGCCCTAGAGTGATGTTAAGGCTATATAAATGGTTCTTTTGACGCGTTTACGGAAAAACTATTGCAAGTACAGAACATTTCATAGATGTATAAGTTGTTTAGAATTGCACTCTCTATAAATTGGCCCAAACAAAATTTAGATTTTTCTATTACACTTCCAGTTACTCTTTTAACAGTTGAGGACACATTTATTCGATGTTGCACACCCCTGAGAGTGGTAAACTTTTTTCCTCTTTTTCTAGGCTTTTAAAAATACCTTATTTCAAATTTTCAGCCACATATGTTGTTTTTCCAGTCTGTGCCCTAGAGTGATGTTAAGGCTATATAAATGGTTCTTTCGACGCGTTTATGGAAAAACTATTGCAAGTACAGAAAATTTCATAGATGTATAAGTTGTTTAGAATTGCATTCTCTATAAATTGACTATAACAAAATTTCGATTTTTCCATTATGCTTCCAGTTACTCTTTTAACAGTTGAGGACACATCCACTCGATGTTGCACACCTCTGAGAGTGGAAAACTTTTTTGCCTCTTTTTCTAGGCTTTCAATACAAGCTTATTTAAAATTTTCAGCCACATATGGTGTTTTACGAAATGTAGCTTGTTTTTGCCTTTTGTTCAGGATCATCGAAAAAAACAGTTTTTTCGCGGTTCTTTTTTCGGAACAGGTAGTCAGAAATCAATATTTAATATGATGAACTGAAACGTTGAAATATCCTCTTTCATTATCCGCAAACGTTTTTAAGATATAACGTTTACGTAAAAAATGCCGTCAATATTACGATAAAAGTGTCCTTTTTAAGACGCGCGGCACTTCATCTTAATTTCGTAGAAAGTACATGAAGTAGAGTATATTTTAAATACATCATTTGAAAGAACGATGAATTACCTACAAAACCGTATATTTATTTTTTTGGAAATTACATTTTTCCATCTTACGCAGCCTCTTAAAAATTTAATTACAAGAAAAAAATAAAATTCAAAAAAGTTGAAATATTTAAGGGGTGTTTTCTTTAAAACTGAAAATTGTTTTAACATGATTAGTAGCATGATATTATTACAAATATATTATAGAACATATATCCAGAATATTTTTTAAATTTGAAATCTCTGTAGCTTATGGTACATTAATATGTAAAGAGTCGTCAGAAAAATGAAAAAGAAAATTTCCAGTACAATTTCAGGGATGTTGAAAATAAATAAATTAAAAAATAACCCCATCAATTTAAAGCTAAAACCATATCCTTTCCAAAAATTTACTCGAAATAATGATCTGACAATTAATTACAAAATGGCGAACATTTTTGTGAGTCACTACGCTGTAAAATTTCCAATTTTCAGATTTCTAACGGTTTATCCCTATTTGTCTTTCATCGCGTTTTTCTGGAAAAGTACTATTGGTACAAAAATTTTTATAGATTCATAAATTGTTCAGAATCCCATGCTCTATTAAATAGCTTTATCAGAATTTCGAAATTCTCATTTCTTTTCGAGCTAGTATTCTTTGAATGTTGAGGGCACATTTACTTCATGTTGCACACCCCTAGGAGTGGTAAACTTTTTTATGTCTTTATGTAGACTCTTAAGGCTAGCTAATTGGAAATTTACAGCCACATATGTCGTTTTTCCAGGTTCAAACCGATAGACCCTGTACTAATTGTATTGTACATAATATATACAGGGTGTATCCGAAGTAGGTGGACAAACTTCAAGGAGACGTTCCTTACCTAAAATGAAGGTACCCGTATTTTTTTGTTTTGGTCAATTCCAATTTTTGACCGGTGTAGGAGCCCCTAACCGTGGGCCCCCTAAAACACTATTTTGTTAACAGTTTAGAAACCCCTTAACCGATTTTAATAAAATTTGGTATGGGAACTAACAAAGTGAATTAACATAAGTACCATATCCGACTTTTATAAAAGTCGCTAGAGGGCGCTAGTTACGGTCAACTGATCTTGGTTTTTCTGCAATAACTTTTTTGGTCAAAACATTTTTCAATTTTTTATTGCATAATTAAATGTACAATTTCATTATCTAAAAAAAAGTATTTTTGATCTTTTTCGTAAGATACACAATTAGAAAGAAAAAGACGAAAAATACAGGCCGAATGCATAAATTTTGAACTATTTTCTCAATCAAAAGATGTCGGAAAATTTTTTCATTTTTAAAGATTGTGTTACAATTTCTAAAGTAAAATTGCACTTAAATTAGAGGAATTATAAATACAAGCTTTAAAAATGAAAAATCAACTTTCCGACTATCTTTTGATTGAGAAAATAGTTCAAAATTCTCGCATTCGGTCGGTATTTTTCGTCTTTTTCTCAAAAACTGTGTATCTTAGGAAAAAGATACACACACACTTTTTTAGAAAATGAAATTTTACATTTAATTATGAAATAAAAATATTAAAAAATGTTTCGGCCAAAAAAGTTATTACAGAAAAACCAAGAACAGTTGTACGTAACTAGCGCCCTCTAGCGACTTTAAAAAAAGTAGGATATGGTACTTATGTTAATTCACTTTGTTAGTTTTTATACCAAATTTTATTAAAATCGGTTAAGGGATTTCTAAAATGTTAACAAAATAGTGTTTTAGGGGGCCCTCTGTTAGGGGCTCCCACACCGGTCAAAAATTGGAATTGACCAAAACAAAAAAATACGGGTACCTTAATTTTAGGTAAGGAACGTCTCCTTGAAGTTTGTCCACCTACTTCGGATACACCCTGTATAATTGGACCCCCAAAAGAACCCCTGCCAATAACTTGACAATTTTGTTAAATTTAATTTTTGTAGGTGATAAAATTTGTTGTATTTTATTTCAAATTAATGCATTAAAATCAAAATTTTAACATTTGCAACTTACAAGTGATAACAATGCGTCTATCAACATTTGTCGATTTGTATCAGTCGTTTGTGAATTTCGTGTTGTTAATATGGCTGTTTGTTCGTGTTATTTTGGATCATTTTGGTGTTCTTTGGGACATTTACTTGGTGCCTCTTTGTCAAAAGGTATTTATTTACACGTATTGATTCTGCTTTTTTGTATTTATGAAGTTTTAAGTTATTGTTGTTGAGAGTCATAAAAGACGATCAAAGAAAGAAAATGCACTAATAAATGACGTGCACAATTTAGTCATTTCTTGTGTAATAATTTTTTTTTTATACTCAAAGGGGTAACTTTTGGTGCAAAACTCATTTTATAAATCTTGTAGGGGTAAAAAAAAATTTTAAATCCTCAGAAGAATTTTCATTCGATTCAAAATTCTACACTGTCACCTTAAAAAGGTCTGATTCATCGATGACTGGGAAAAACATTAATTTGTAGAATTTTTAATTCAAAGATTGAAAATATGTGCTTCTAATTTTTTAATAAAAAAAAGTTTTCGTTGTCAACTATCTTTAAAGAAAATTGTTCATTTTGTATATTAATGCAGGATCTTTTGAGATCCCACTGATTAGTTACTGATTCAGAAAATCTCATAGGTACAAAATTTTAAAAAAATTTCAAAATCCTCGAAATAATTTTCTTTTGATGATTGAAAATAGAACACTAGATTTACAGGTATGATTTGTTTACTGTAAGGGTGCCTTGATCATCATTAGATCATACTGTAAGAAATGTAGTTCATCGGTGACTTTTGGAAAAACATTTATAAAATTTTGAATCCAAAGACTAAAAATACTTGTTTTTAATTTTTCAATAAAAAAGGCTTTTCAAAAACTTGGTTAGGTTTTCATCATCGACTACCCCTAAAGAAAATTGCATATTTTGAATAGTAATGTGAGAGAAAATAATAAATTTTTTTGCAATTGTGCTTTGGAAAAGTCCATTTATAATTTGTAGGGAAAATTAAGAAATATAGGGTTTGAAGCAAACATTAATTAAATAGATGGTGAAACGTATCATAAAATATAAAATAGTTGCATACTTCCTGTATACATATTTGACTTGTTGTTTATTTACGGTCGAAATTCGCATTTTCAAGCTCCCAAGATATGCTGTTAGTTATAGTTTAGTTATGATTTAAACGGGCCTTAATGGGGCAATAAATACAACCGTTTCAATACACGACAACGATCATAGACGCCGTAATACATTAGAAGCAAAATGGAAAAGCCTAGCGTCATCTATAGGCACCCAGATTCCGAAGAGATATATGGACGTTGCCGCTCGAATCATTTCATAAATTTTGGCTGCTCTCTCGATCTGATATTTCTTGTGGTCGGATAAAGTGCATTGTTTAAGCTCGCGCACATTTGTATACCCCCTTTAGAGAGCGATGATAAAGCACACGTACCTACAAATTTTGATTAAACGTAACGAATTTTAGTAGTTTTAAATAAACGATAGATTTTAAAGTGAATAATATGAAACGTTTGTGGTGGGTTAGTAAACGATCGTTTTCTTCACATTGTTGACTATCACTTTGTGGTTTCAGTGGCAGTTGCAAAGCTTCACGAGTTAGTGAAATGTAGTTTCCCTCTAAAAGCGATCGTAGATCATGGCGTAATGGTGCTATGAATCTCGATGTCCACACTGATCAAATTTAATCCTTAGAACTCCACAACCATTTGTTACATAGTCGCAGTTTGACCGGCTTCTGTGTGCATCGAATCCTTTTATTTACGACTTTTCCTATAACATTTCTTGTGATAGACGCTTAGTTGATTAATTTTTAATTAAAAGAGTGCGAGAGAGAATAATAAATCGGTCCGTCTCTATTGTCGGTCGATCGAGTTATACTGACAGATTTGGAACTATTTTGTTTGTGTCACCCGCGACTGACGCAGCTCGATCGAATTGTAACGAAGAGAATACAGACGGCCAAATTATGAAAATGACGGTGTGTCGCTGCCACCCTAGAGACGGTCTCGGAATTGTATACATTTGTTCAGCGAAAACGAAAACCTCGAAAGTATACTAAAATACGAATCCGAGATGATTGTGTATTTCCAACACGATGAACCTTTTCTACTGCTTGCTTTGCTGAAGTCCAGAGAGGAGGAGTCTTGGTGATGGATGCTCGGACAGCGACAGATAAACGCAAAACACATTGATTTAATGCTTTGAATTGTAGTTTGTTCCGAGGAACGAGTTCCCTTTTGTAATTAGAGTTTTTGTTTATTTTGCAGAATCTGGGAGCTTACTCGTGCGAAATTTATGCGTTTTCAGAAAATACTTCAACTTTATACTGCAAAAATACTTTTTGTTTTCAATATTTTAAGACAACAAAGAATCTCTATTTTTTGTTTCAAAACTTATTTTTTAAAAAACCACATTATTCTGTTTATCGAACCTTTTTATTTTTTTATTTCATTCATCATACAAATACTTAATTAAAATAGGTACTTCATTACGTCTTGCCAAGATTTCGTGTTTGTTTGTTTGTTTCTTTATTGATCTTTCTGACGAATTATTTATGTCGGGGAAATGTCTAATTTGAATTCTTAAGAGTTCAAAGGATTGAGAATTCGTTTAAAACAATTCAAAAAATTCGACCCCGTACAACAATATTGATCATAACATGTGCAACCCAAAGAAATTTATCTTGGACATTTAAAAGACAAAAAATACTATTTAACCCATTTTCTAATAAATATCTGGGAGTTTACATGAGAAAATTCTTCTATTTAAATTTTTTTCGTGCTCAAAAGATAATTGAAACATGAATTGGCCTTAAATGGCTGGTTTAAGGACAAAAAATCCGTTTTTGGAAAAGTGACAAAAGTTAACACAAAAAAGTTACTCAAGTCAGTTATTAGGCTTTTACGTTAAAATTAAACTTTAGAGATGGAAATAGGCGATTGCAGAGCAGGGTCGGACTGCAGGTTGGCAATTGCCGACGTCATCAAACGCTTTTTTCTTTTTTTTACTTTGTTTATCATTTATTACTAAACTTACCCTAACCTAACCCATCGTAACACAATCTAACCTAAACTAAGGCTAGGTTAGGCTAGGTTAACGTAACCTAAGATTAGGTTAACTTAACTTAAGATTAGGTTAGGTACTTTAACCTAGCCCAACGTAACACAACCAAACCTACTCCAAGATTAGGTTAGGCTAGGCCACCTAACCTAGGTTAGGTTAACTTTAGGTTAGATTAGGTTGTGTTACGTTTAGCCAAGTTAGGGTTAGGGTACGTTTATAGGTTAACCTTAGGTTAACTTAACCTAAGGTTAGGTTAGGCACCCTAACCTAACCCAACGTAACACAACTTAACCTAACGCAAGGATAAGTTATACTATGTTGATCTAGGAAAGAGTTAGTTAGACTAGGAAAAGATCGAAGCAGTTCTCCTAATAGGAAGACGTCGATGCGGTCTGGTAAACTTCAACCTCGGAAACTAACAAGTTATGCCAAAAGACCATCTCGAGGTGCATATTGATAGGAATCTATCCTTTGGATACCTTGTCAAAGAAATAGCTGTTAAGGCAGATAGAGTCGCATTTGCATCAACAAGGCCAATGCCGAGGATCGGCGGGTCTACCGATAACAAGAAAAGACTGGTAGCATCGGCGGTGGAGTCCATCATGCGTACAAAAGATTGGTGTACCGTACAGTTGCGCCAATCTGGCACAAGGTTATGGAGGTGCAGCTGCACCAGCAAAGACTGCGCAGAAGCTGCTTTGGTGCTAGCGGGCATGATCCCCATAAAAGACAAAGGAAAAGAGAGGGCTATGCTGTAGAAGGGCAAGAGCATCTTAACAAAGAAGGAAACCAGGATCGCCACTATCACGAACTGGCAAAGAACAGAAAAAAAATACCCTAATAAGGTTAGTCTAACCTTGGGTTAGGTTAGGTTTTATTACGCTCAGCCGAGTTAGGGTACGTTTACAGGTTAATAGGTTAGGCTAGCTTATTCTAACCTAAGGTTAGGTTAGAGTAGGGTAGGTGATGTTAGGTTGCCTTTATTTAAAAGTGATAAACTTGAGGAATAAGTATGGCCACCAAAAAAGTTTCCCCATCGTCAATTGACGACTTGCCGATTTGGCCAGTCCGACCCTGTGGAAGAAGTCGACGCAGTATAGCCTGCTATACCACAGACATTTCTACACTGATTAAATCAAGTAAATGGGTGTATAACTTTGCGGAATTTCCTTAAAGAGTTAAAAAAGTAATTTTCTCTTGAATTTTTTCTAGAAATGGAAAATTTTCTAGCCCTACTTCGATCAATTCGGCAACACCTTTGCATATGAATATATTTTTGACTGATTAGTTATTCTTTTCACTTTCCATCATTAGAAATGTTTTTTCACTTTTGACGTTATTTTCAAAACGTTGGAAGTTAAAATAAAAATTTTCAAAAAGATGCGATTTAAGTTTTAATAAAATGAAGTAAAATAAATAGAAAAAATTAAAAAGTGAGAAAGAAAAGCTAAAGATACATAAGAAAATTAGTCAAATATTTAAATTTTCTCTTTTCATAACAAATTTTTCACTAATTTATTTTCAATGCAAATAGAAAGAACGTTTAAAATTCATTGAATTTTTCACTTGCTGATGTTTTTTGGTGCAGCAACAGGTGAAACTAGAAGAGCGAACTTAGCAAGCAACCCTCGATCGAGTCACCCTAAAAACTTTTTATTCTCGGTAACAGAATTGTGGGTGGGTTATACGAGAAAAGAAAATCATGACTCGAAGAAGAAAAAGAGAAAAAAAAATTTGCAAAGCATGTTGTAACACTGACACAAATTGTATAAAAATTTTAACCTGTCAATCTTTTTTCTTCTTCTTTATTTGTTTGTTTTAAATTGTTATATTTTAAAAACTAAAGATTTTTTTATGTTTTAAATTGTGCGTTAGGAGCGTAATATTTTTGGTTTTTGATAAGTAATGCTCTCGATCAACGTCAAGATTCTGTCAAGTAATCCATCGTTTTTTGAAGTTCGATCTTTAGTTTGATCTATTTTTGTTGAATACCTGTCATTTTGATTGATTGAACAGAATCGTGGTTATCTTGTGGAAGATTACAAAATGCCAATTACTTTATATATTTTTTTAAATAATAATTGGCGCCCGACTTTTCCTCCCGGAGTGACGTATCATCCAGCTCGAAATTTAATTAGCTTCACCTCAAATTTAAACTTTTGAATTTAATAAGTCTTAAGTCGTAAATTAACAAGTTGAATTGCAATAAACAGTTAATGTTGCTTAACCTTATGATCTCTCGTCTTATCATACGAACTTAAGATAACACGGTTTCAACTTAAGGTGTGCTCTAGTAAATTTGGTAAATTTGTAAAATATGAGCAATCCATTATATACGACCCAAGTTTAGCGTAATGACTACACTATCGTCTGTAATTTACAGCTGAAGAAAGGGTACGGGTAAAGGTGGGTGAAATTGTTAGGGGGTCGAGTTGAGTTGGTGCGATGCGCGACCGTTTCTCGTGTAAACTGCACTAAATTATAAAGTTATTACGACAGCGGAGATCCTTGTGTTGATAATGTGATGTTGCTTTAATTAATCTAAAATATATATCGCGCATGTAGCAACCCACTGTCTTATCAATAATATCCGTTCACCCTACAAACGTTTGAATATTCCTAATATTTTCACATAAACACCGCCATCATGTGGACATTTCCTTATATTTATTTAACCACAAAATTACTAAAAGTTATTACCTGCTTTTGTGAGGATCATTAAATTATCGCACCACCCCTATCTATTACGTCGCAGTTGGCGAATATTTTAATATTTTTATTTCGCCATTAATTTATTGTAAAATTTTGTGGAAACAATTAGGTACGTAATCACTTTTAACAAGTGTCCATTTTCTTTAACAATTTTAAAACTGATTTTTTTTATTATTTTCCACTATTTTACAATCGGCATTAGCTTTTTGTTCGTTTTCGTGGTTAACCGAAGTTGCAACTCGTCGCGTATGAATGCATTTTCAATTCGAAATCGCCCTTCTCTAAACGTTTTGCCCTTTTCAAATTTGATTATTGTACTGCAGGTCGACGTTAAAATGTATGGAAACTTTGGAAATTAGTCAAATATAGTTCAGTCAGGTTTAAATCACTTGTGACTCATCGCTCTAAAGCGTAAGCATCAATCTGTAGTATAAGCAAAGAAAATTTACAATATAATATATTGATAAAGAAGCGACACTCTATTTAAATCGTAGTCTCTGTATTTAAGCGGGAAATTTGAATTTGAGAACCTTGAACCTCCTGAAAGTGGAAGACTAATAAAATATATGCATGCTTAAATAAACAATAAACTTAAACAATAAACCTCCGTTTTAGGACGTAGGGAAGCTCGATGATCAATGATCTAAAATAAATGCTATTTTGCTTAAAGGCGCCAAATAATGAGACTCATCGCTCTAAAGTGTAAGCACCAATCTGTAGTATAAGTAAAGAAAATTTACAATATAATATATTGATAAAGAAGCGATACTTTGCTTAAAGGCGCCAAATAATGAGACGAGGAGGCACTGGGTTTTGGAACCCGAGAAACCCCCACATCTTGCCACTGTTAAATCTAACTATAAAAACATCACACGATTATCAAATCAACAAATTCAACAATCTAAGAAAAAATAATGACTTAGTCGATGCACACATACAAATTCGTGAATTTATTATAATAGTTTACACTCCAGTAATCAACTCCTTGATGCGCTTTTTGTGTGCAGAGGAATCCAAAGATTTTCTCAGAAGTGCGTTTATTAATTTAAATCAATATTTTTGTTATACACGAAATTTTGTATAAAATAGTAAAAACTGCAACCGAAAAATCTACTTCTGAGACAAAACTAGGTAGTTTTGAAGAAAACGGTCCTCAATAATTCTTTGTGTCGCTCTCCATTTCGTTCATACAAACTTTCAATGTACAGATTGTATCGCTTCATTACGTTAAAAATTTTGTGATAAAGAAAAACTAACCTCAAAACACCTAGAACTGCCATCTAAACAAAGTCTGTGAAATGCTCGACATACATTTTTACCTACGATATAACAGTAGACGTATGTTTCTATAGACGTTTTTTTTTATTACAATAATAGACAAAGAAAAAATATTTTACACTGACATTTCTTATTACATACTGCGATGAGTCACAAGCGAGTTAAAGTTGACCGAACTATAGTTGTGGAAGTGTTGAAAATTCACATCACAGGAGTGCTTGTAGAATATTTTTAAAAGAGTAGGGATGGAGCATATAACGGGTGACACAGGCATTGCGAGGGCTTGGGTTTTTTAAACTTTTGGACTCTCCTACCCCCCTCTAAAACCTTCTCATGGAAGTCGGAACACCAGAATTTTCAAATCACCAACTCAATCGTTTTCTCTATTTTTCTAAATTTACATCATTTCTATCAATAATTGAAAGTCAAGACATGGCCTTATTTCTCAAGACTATAGTCTAAAGGATTTACGAAGCACCCTGTATTAAAATCTTGCGTTAGTGTGGAAAGGAAAAAAATTATTGAATAGCACAATTGGAAAAATTATAATTAAACGTTTTCGGATTCTAATTTAAAAAAGGGTCAAAAAAATATTTAGTAAATAATATAAAAACGTCCAATAGTCAATAATTAAATTATAAAACGTAAAGCCATATTGGTGGTGTTTTTTTGTAAAAGTAGATAAAGATAAAATGTGAATAAAAATTTACAAGAACAGACAAACTTCATGAATATAATCACAACATGCAGTATTATAAATAAAATTGTAACAGGACAAAAATTAAACGTAGTTAAATGTGTTTAGTAATGAGACTAAACTGAAAGTCTGTTCCACAATAACGTTCTGGACACTGCCCCATTACATGACTTCCAATTTCAGAATACGCCTGTATAATTAGAGTGTAAAATCATATTAAATTTGTTCTTTTAGTTGTTTGCTTTTCCCTCTTCTATTTATTTATATTAATGTTGAATAAAAAAAGATAACACGCATTACACTTTTACGTAAAATTAAATGAAAATTTTTGAAAATAAAGTCGTGTAAGTTCTTATGACGTCGTATTTATCCTTAATGTACTTAATGAAAGAGATAATTTTAGATCAGTGATGTTCTTTTAACAAAAATATTAATGTTGGTAATTAGATTTTGTATAACGTTTTGATATTAACAAAAGCTGTTGGTTTTATTATAATTATTGCCTATTGTAATTGCTTTAAGTTTAATATTAACATTGAATTGGTTATTGGAAAACGCTATAATTACACACAATGCTTGAACTTATTTGAATTTATATCTTAAACTATGCGTTATTTTTATTAAACGTTATTCTTTTACAAATAATTATATACAGAGTGCTTCAAAAAGATCTATTCGAACCAACTGTCACGTTTTTTCATGACAAAATTAGGAATGTCTTTATATCTTCCCATGTATCACCTAACTTTCCCAAATTATACATGGAATATTAATTGTAGAATTAGCCCATAGAATTCTGTACAAAAAAATTATTAGACAAAAATTTCCTACTAATTAAATTAGATGAAAATTTAAATTAATTGCAAGTTCTTTTATTCTGCTATTACACTTCGGTAGGATTTTTAATTTTTTACACCAAAACTATTACCCTAATTGAAATTATGTACCTATATAATATAAATTGTAGGCCTAAAATTGTCTATAAATTATCGTTTTTGTAAAAAATATTTCTCTGAAATCCTTTTGTAGAAAATTAAAATTTCCAGCGAGTTCGATTACCGTAGTTTACACTTTGGCAAGATTTTGATTTTTTTGCAGGAAAACTAGGACTTTAATCGAAATTACGTATAAAATATAAAGTGCAGGGTAGAAAATTATCTACAGATTAGCATTTTGGACAAAAAAAAACTTTCGGGAAATTTACAGAAAGTTCGATTAGAGCTGTTCACACTTTGGTACGGTTTTTAATTTTTTGTAGATAAACTAGGACCCTAATCGAAATTATGTCGAATGTAAACTGTAGGGTAGAAAATTTTCTACAGACTAGCCTTTTTGTAAAAAAAAATGTTCATGAAATCCTTTTGTGGAAATTTGAGATTTCCAGAAAGTTCAATTACAGCTGTTGACACTTTGGTACTGTTTTTAATTGTTTGCAGCTAAACTAGCACCTTAATCAAAATTATGTCGAATATAAATTATAAGTAGGGTAGAAAATTCTCTACAGACTAGCATTTTTGTAAGAAAAGGACCATGAAATCCTTTTGTGGAAATCGGAGATTTCCAGAAGTTCGATAACAGCTGCTGACACTTTGGTACTGTTTTTAATTTTTTGCAACTAAATTAGAACCTTAATCGAAATTATGTCGAATATAAATTGTAGGGTAGAAAATTCTCCACAGATTAGCATTTTTGAAAAAAAAATATCCATGAAATCCGATGAAATCCTTTTGTGGTAATCTGAGATTTCCAGAAACTTCGATTATACAGCTTTTTACACTTTGGTACGGTTTTTAATTTTTTGTAGATAAACTAGGACCCTAATCGAAATTATGTCGAATGTCAACTGTAGGGTAAAAAATTTTCTACAGACTAGCCTTTTTGTAAAAAAAATGTTCATGAAATCCTTTTGTGGAAATTTGAGATTTCCAGAAAGTTCAATTACAGCTGTTGACACTTTGGTACTGTTTTTAATTGTTTGCAGCTAAACTAGCACCTTAATCGAAATTATGTCGAATATAAATTATAAGTAGGGTAGAAAATTCTCTACAGACTAGCATTTTTGTAAGAAAAGGACCATGAAATCCTTTTGTGGAAATCGGAGATTTCCAGAAGTTCGATAACAGCTGCTGACACTTTGGTACTGTTTTTAATTTTTTGCAACTAAATTAGAACCTTAATCGAAATTATGTCGAATATAAATTGTAGGGTAGAAAATTCTCCACAGATTAGCATTTTTGAAAAAAAAATATCCATGAAATCCGATGAAATCCTTTTGTGGTAATCTGAGATTTCCAGAAACTTCGATTATACAGCTTTTTACACTTTGGTACGGTTTTTAATTTTTTGTAGATAAACTAGGACCCTAATCGAAATTATGTCGAATGTCAACTGTAGGGTAAAAAATTTTCTACAGACTAGCCTTTTTGTAAAAAAAATGTTCATGAAATCCTTTTGTGGAAATTTGAGATTTCCAGAAAGTTCAATTACAGCTGTTGACACTTTGGTACTGTTTTTAATTGTTTGCAGCTAAACTAGCACCTTAATCGAAATTATGTCGAATATAAATTATAAGTAGGGTAGAAAATTCTCTACAGACTAGCATTTTTGTAAGAAAAGGACCATGAAATCCTTTTGTGGAAATCGGAGATTTCCAGAAGTTCGATAACAGCTGCTGACACTTTGGTACTGTTTTTAATTTTTTGCAACTAAATTAGAACCTTAATCGAAATTATGTCGAATATAAATTGTAGGGTAGAAAATTCTCCACAGATTAGCATTTTTGAAAAAAAAATATCCATGAAATCCGATGAAATCCTTTTGTGGTAATCTGAGATTTCCAGAAACCTCGATTATAGGTACTTTACACTTACACTTTACACTTTGGTACGGTTTTTAATTTTTTCTAGATAAACTAGGACCCTAATCGAAATTATGTCGAATGTAAACTGTAGGGTAGAAAATTCTCTACAGACTAGCATTTTTGTAAAAAAGTTTCCATAATATCCTTTTGTGGAAAATTGAGGTTTCCAGAAAGTTCGATTACGTTTTTAATTTTTTGCAGCTAAACTAGGGCCTTAATCGAAATTATGTCAAATGTAAACTGTAGGGTAGAAAATTCTCTACAGACTAGCACTTTTGTAAAAAAAATTTCCATGAAATCCGAGATGAAATCCTTTTGTGGAAAATTGAGTTTTCCAGAAAGTTCGATTACAGGTGTTTTCACTTTGTATGTGAAATTATGTGTGGAGTTTAAATTGTAGATTAGAGAATTCTCTACAAACTATAATCTTAGTTAACAAAATTTTCATGAAATTCTTTCGTGGAAAATCAAAATTTCCATAAAGTTCGATAACTGCTGTTTACACTTTGGTACGGTTTTCAATTGTTTACAGCAAAACTAGGACCGTAATCAAAATTATATGTCCAATATAAATTTTGGGTCAAAAAATTATCTACAAATTACCATTTTTGTGAATAATTTTCGTTGTAAACCGAAAATCGTTGAAAATAGAAATTTCCACAGAGTTCGATTACAACAAATTATTTATAGGGTGCATCTTATTTGGCCTACTTGTGAATTTTAACTCTTACCCCCCTTCAATCAACTCCAAATAATTCAAAAAAAATTATCCACATCTTAAAAAAATTTTTTTTTTGATAGCGGCCATTACCAACGGGGTCGAAGTTTCTTATGTAAAATACATATGGTTTTTGGATGAAACGGAATAAAAATTCGTTTTTCATAAAGTTTTGATCTAAAAATCTGAAACTTCGTAGGTAGCACGTTCATAGATAATAGTATATTAGAGCACTAGTTTCATAAGGCATCTTGTTAACGTATACGAGTCCAAGTTTAGAAAAAGAGCCGCTTGCGGCGAGTTTTCTAAAGGACGAGTACGTTTGAAGAAAAACTAATTTTTTTAGCAAAAACTCTCGCAAAAACTTGTATTTTAGGGGTTTAAAGTTAGCGCCACCCCTTGAAGAGGTAGTTCTAGTGGTGCGAATTTCATGAAATTTCTACCACATGATGACTTTTATAGGATAAGCCAGCCTACTGTATAAAAATCATTAAAATATTTACAGTATTTTTGGAGATAAAGCGATTGTTTAAATCTTAATCCCAACTTTAAGAGCCTACAACTTTTTGGGGATGTTTTTTGATAAAATTGCTATAAATCAATAATATTAAGTTTCTCCAACTTTTTTGTGCGAATGTTGTAAAACTAAAGAATGTCCGTTTCATAACCCCATGTGTCCGTTTCAATGCGCATGGTGCCATGAAACGGACATTTCCCTACTTTACTTTAAAAGCTTACAACTTTTCATTTTTGATGAAAAACTTAGTTTTACTGCTTGGTATGTTATTATGAATAATTGTTTTGTTAACTTACCAAGTATTTATTAGAAATTATGTTTTGTTCCAAAAATATTATTTTTAATTATTAGAAAAAAAGTGACCGTTTCATTGCGTCTTTCCCCTACGAGTTAAAAACTCGTAGGGTTTACAAAAATAAGCTTACTAATTAAGAATTTTTGACAAAGAAAATAATTTAATTAAGTTTATAAAGATGGCGTATTAAAAATATATAAATTTTCTTCTTGGTAAGGTGTTAAAATTTGTTAGAATTTCGATATAACCTCCATATAACTTCATTCTATGAACGAATTGCTTAAATTAACTGAAATGTCACAATTAATTGTTAAATATCGTTTATCCATATTGAAGTAACACGGTCTGACAGATATAATTAATCTGTGTTATTTTGGTGCCTAAGAAGGAGCTTTCCCCGCCGGAGTCATCGGTGTTGGATGGACTGTGGTCGGATCTTTGTCCTTTGGGACTCACCTAGAACTACTTCGTTCATTCAGAAACTTCACGTATGTCCGACTATCTCTCCTTGTTCATCATTTTACTTACACAATCGACGAAGCGTTAAAATTTACAAAAATGCCCTTTAAGTCGTTAACTTTTAATTAATTAGGACGTTTAATTATTTTTTAAATTAATTGCTTGCAATAGCACGTTTGCGGTTGGGTTGTACGTGTAAGGTAAAATTTCTTCTTGTATAGAGTAGAGTTAAAACGTAAGCACCGATGAAGGGCGCAATCCCTCGCCCATCAACATAGTAGTCCCTCCACACTTCCATCTTAATTTGCTACGGACCGGTCTTGCATGATGCTTTTCGAGCTTTCCGAACCCGTCGTAATCCGAGGATCGCCAAGAATAAGTCTTCATCTGCCTCTACTTACCTCGTGATTTGTTTCTGTTGATGTGTTTGAAGTTTTAGGGTGGCCGGATTTGCCGCATGGATTTAGAAGGGTTAGTGATGAGGATGTGTGCATGCTATACCTATCTCTTCGTAATATGGTTTTACTGTTCTTTTACAAAATAGATAAGTTTTTATTGCACGGGATTTTTTATTACTTTTTTTTGTGCAAATTTATTTGAAAAAAGAAAATTTTTTAACTCGATTTGACGGATGTAAAATGATCTGTTGCATTTTCGAGTTTTGTCTTGAACGGTACAAATAGCTACGAGAGTTAATGTGAAGTAATGAATACATTCTACAACATTACGGTTTGGATTATACACCAACTATCAAGTTCAGCTTCAACCAACATCAATCTTGCTCCCTTACTCGGAACGGAGTTGGAACAACTACAGATATAACTAAAGGGTGACCTATAAAATCAACTTAATTTTGCGGTTCCTTAATAACGAACGATGACATATAACCAACGTTTTTTAATTTTGAATAATTTACGTATTAAGAGAGTTATGTACAGGGTGTTCATTGTCGTGTAGGGGTGGTTAAAAAATTATTTGTGTTAAAAATTAAGAATTTTCACTAAAATGTGTTTATGGTAGGGATAGCTGTCCGTCTGCATGTTTCTCAGTCTGCCTCTCTGTCTGTCTGTCAACTTAGAATATAAAGATCCGGAAGGAAGGTTAGTTAGCAACCGTTGCCTAGAAGAGAAAATAAGGCGGAAACGACATTTTGGAAAGCTATGGAAGACTAATTCATTTCGTAGAGTTTACATTATCATTGACTGTCATGATCCTTCTTTATAAGTGGGAGTATAAGCAACCATTTCTATTGGAGAAATTGACCGGAAATCGCTATATTTAGAAAACCATTAGGATCCATATTATTAGCTAATTGGCTCTTTCTTGGTAGAGTAGGGGGTAGGTATTTCTTTATTCAATGGTCTGCCAATTCACGACAGTGTTGCCAAGTTGACTCTTTGAACGTTGGCCTTCTTGATGTTTGGGCCCTCTTAATGTTTGGGCCCTTCGTTGCCACGGTGCAGTAGCTACACCACTGTTGTATTGTATTGTACTCAGGGGTCGATTGGCTTCTAACCCTTACAGAATCCTTACAGAATGGACAGTGTCTAGTAAACAGACCCGTGAAGAGTCTGATTTCGTTCTTTGATAATAGAAGAAGTCGAGTACTCGATGAATTTCTTCGACTGTCTTTGTCCTGCTGCGTTGTTTTAGCGAGAATTTTTGTTCTCAATTTCCCATTTTTGGATCTCCGCCCTTCCGTGTGTTCTAGATAGTCCACAGAATGGGGAGGGTCCAATGGGGAGGGTTTTTAAGCCTGTTCTAGCTAATTCATCAGCTATTTCGATTCCTGCAATTCCCTCGTGACCTGGCATCTAATGAAGGGCAACTTTGTTGTTCCTTGCCATAGTTTTGAGGAATTGTATACATTTCCAAGCTGATAAGGACTCAAAGCTATTGGCTTTGACTTTTTTAGAAGATTCTTAGCATTTGTGGTTGAGTACTCAATGAATTTCTTCGACTGTCTTTGTTCTGGTGCGTTCCTCCAGTTAGAATCTTTGTTCTCAGTTTTCCATTTGGGATCTCCGCCCATCAATGTGTTCTAGATAGTCCACAGAATGGTTCGGGTCCGATCGGGAGGACTTTTGAGACTGTTCTAGCTAATTCATTAGCTATTTCGTTTCCTGCAATTCCCTCGTGACCTGGCACCTTATGAAGGGCAACTTTGTTGTTCCTTGCCAGAGTTTTGAGGAATTGTCTGCATTCCCAAGCGGATAAGGACTCAAATTGCTTTGGCCTTTTTAGAAGCTTTTTAGCATTTGTGGTCGAGTACTTAATTAATTTCTTCGACTGTCTTTGTCCTGGCGTGTTGTTCCAGTGAGAATTTTTGTTCTCTGTTTCTCATTTTTGGATTTTCGCCCTTCCATGTGTTCTAGATAGTCCACAGAATGGTTCGGGTCCGATCGGGAGGGCTTTTGAGCCTGTTCTAGCTAATTCATCAGCTATTTCATTTTCTTGAATTCCCTCGTGACCTGGCACCCAATGAAGGGCAACGTTGTTGTCCCTTGTCTGAGTTTGGAGGGATTGCCTGCATTGCCAAGTGGATAAGGACTCAACGCTATTGGCTCTGAGTGCCTTTGCCTTTATCGCAGCTTGGCATTATGTAGATAATGTCAGACATTATCTAAACTTTTTTGCCCTTAAAATTCCTTCGTTTGAGCGCTCTGTTGCCACGGTGTAGTAGCTACGCCATTTCTAACGACTTATTGATTTATTTTGATTTTATTTTAATTAATTTTTATGTTACAGAAAATTCAAATTGTGAAGAGGCGCCAGTTGAAGGTTCCAAAGGTAGGTTGGCCCTTTGTGGATTTTAATTAAAAGTTTTGGTGGTGGAAATTTTTTCCTTGTATTTGTCTCCAACCGAGTCGAGCAGGGTTAGCTACAATTACGATCCCTCGCTTATATCTCATTATATCGTTCATGTGTCATGTAAGGTTTGATACCAGCTATTCTTGAATTCAGTACGGGGCGGTTGCAATTAATAAAGGCACATCTTTAAGCGACCGTATGAAAAATTAAAAATCTATTTTGTAAAATTTCTCGGCGTTTAAATACCCGAGAGGCAATTTTCTTTGGTTTTAATATGATTTTAAAAAAATTAGAAAATTCAGTGATGCCTACCGTAATAAATATAGAAGTAAGGATACAGAGTTAAGTAAGATTGAGCCAATTAAAGTAATCAGCGTTACTACTTGCCATTAAAAGGATTATGTTCGTTCTAAATGTCGACTCACTTGCGTCTAGCTCATGTATTTGAAGCTTTTGGAATCATTCCTACTTGCTTTGGCTTAGCTTAGATCTGCAGTCAAACATTTTGCCAAAATTTACAACCTGAGCCTGTCTTAAATAAATTAAATAAATTTATACTACAAAACACAATTTAATTCCAAACTACCATTATTCTCTTTATTTTTTTTTAGTTGCAACAAAATTTATTTACAAATCGTCAAAAGTGGTAGCTTATTAAATTTGATTTTATAAAGAGTTAAAACGGGCTAATCTCTAAAACCTACGTTAAATCTGATAAATGAGACATTGTTACGAGTCAGTGATTCAACAATATAAACACTCAAATACGTAGTAAATTCGCATCCGTTTCTCTTCCACAACCAGCCAGGACTGGGAACATTGATGGATGATTGCGCAAACATTGCATCCGCTACGACCTGTTGCCTTCTCGCTGCATACGCTCTCTTGACACACTTTTGCAGCTTTTAAAAAAGCTTCGACGTCATTACCCAATTTGTTAAAAAAATCTCTCCTTTTTTTTCTTCTCTCATACGATAAATGAGCTTTTATTACACGAAAATTGCATTTAAGTGTACTTTAACTTACAAAAGTTTTATCTTCTTTTTATGGAAAGGGTAGAAAATATCAGTTAAATAATAATCACAGTTGCAACTTCATTTGATTTAATATTTTTGGACGATTTAAATTTTTTCCATTTTGGAAATTATGTGCTTCGTTCGTACAAAATTGTATCTTTTTTTGCTCGCGTTCCAAATTTCTCTCAGAGACGAAAAAATTGCTATTTCGCTTTCTACTCACGTACCGCTCAGTCCACTGGGCTGCTATTACCAGCAATCTATGGCCAGTCGGTCATTTACACATGAACAGTTTTAGCCCTTTCTTAGTTATCAAAAATTAACGTGGCAGTGTTTCGCAGATCGTTGTCAGACGGACGGACCGGCGCGGCGGCCTGCACTCGAGTAGAGGCCATAAAACGCCCTGTCGTTTTATTTTTACATTCAGATATTGTGTTTCATTCATTCCTTGATTTTTTTTCTCTTGGGAGCAGAAGAAAACGAAAACCCATACATGTCAACCCTATATAAATATGGTAATGCCCGTTTGTTTTCATAAGGTATTGACGGTTGCAGTTCCATCCTTTAGCCCAGTGTTTATCAACCTTTATTGCTAATCTGCTTAATCTGCTATTTTGCGTAGTGCCCATCATAATAGAAGCACCTTCCACCATCTCTAGCTCCAGTGCCGTGATTCACTAACTTTTTCGGTAGCTTAACGATATCGATAACTAGCGATTGAGGTTATGTTTCTATTTTGTAACTCAAAGTTTTCGATTTTTGTGGATAAATAAATATATATGTCTATAGCTATAACCTAAAATCGTTAATATATCGAAATTTTCTCGGTACCTAACGATTTATTTATGCACATAAATCTCTAACTTTGAATTACAAAATTCATACTTAACGAATTTTATGGTGACCGATGTCGCTTGCCATCGAATTTAGTTAGTGAATCGCGGTACAGGGGCGGATTACGTTTGTTTGGCGCCCTAAAGTAAACAGGTTTGACACCTATTTAATTACCACCTAAATATTTTGTTGGATCGTGGAGTGTACCACCGTCGTCGCTGAGGGGTTTGGGGACATTTTTTTGATTTTGGAGCAAAATGATAATATTTAAGGCTATTTTGCCACATACTGCAAAACATATCTCTGATGATGAGCGGTGGGAATGCGTAGATTCCTAAATTACCTAAATTAGAAAAAGTAATTTTAAAAGTTAGCACCTTTTCTGCAAAAAGTGGCTTTAACCTTGTCAGCCTAGTGCATAATATGGCCCTGTGTAGCACAAGATGTTATATTTTTGAGTTGCCCCCCTTAACAATCAAATTGCCCCTCTGTGGGGTGTGGGCCCCCTCGTTGGAAAACACTGCAGCCTAAGGTAGTTACAAACCCTCAGGTTTTTACTACAGCAAGCCTGATGTGCACACTGCGCGTATACTCAGGCAAACCGCTCGTCTGATGCAGATGTAGATCGTTTTGACCTGCAAAGAGGTCTATCGTCGCAAAAAGTGATTGCCTTGCCTGTGCAATTTTGTTCTGACAGGTCTGTCGTATGGTAAAAGCCTGATCAATTATAACAGGTTTAGGAATTTTCAAAGTTTTACCTCCCGGTTTGTTATTTATAGTATACTTTCATTGCCTCCCAATAAGGCGTTTCATCTGCATACCTAGGGGATCCAATCTGACAAAAATAATGGAAGCTGAGCGAGAAAAAAATATTTTGTCGTTATAAACCCTACGAAAACCTTATACGAGCCACCGTCGATGCTTGTACCCATACCAAACATTGAGAAACGCAATAGAACCATTATACAGGGTGGTCCTGAAATAGCCCAGAAGCCTAATCATTGACTGTATAAGTCTAACACTCTGGAAAATTTTTGACGTATTTTTTCACATTTTTTTCAAATTAATAATTAAATGAGCTGTAACTTCAAGAAGCTACGTTTTTGGACTAACATTTATGGGATACCTTTTCTTCCTCGCGAGTCGTGTAGATCTTTAATTCCTAATTTTGAGCACCTATTGCAGGACCACTCTTTAAGTATTTTTTCAAGTGCCATATTTAATTTAATTTTAGGCTCTTTTACTCCAGGATCAGTCATAGGGAATAATAACGTACAGTCAGCCTCACAGTTAATGGCCACCCGGGTAGGCTATACATCTAGCACTAATTGTGGATAAGATCATCATAACACCCCCTACTAAATTGAAGGGTAGCTTTATTTTGCCAACACGTAGTAAATCAACAACCTCCTCTTCTGTCCTTTTGTAGTTGTTGGCTAATAACAACCTTGGCGTATAGCCAGGCTGGCCAATAATTGTGAGGCTGACTGTACATATGCTTTCCTTATTTCATACTAGGCGTGTTCTTCGATTCTTCGGTGCGTCATTTATATAAAATTTTTCTTCCAGCGATGTAGGAACTTATTTTTTTATGAAATCTTAGCTACAGACGTCGTGTCGCACTATTCAGTCCATTGAATAAAGGAATACCCTTGCTCTATTAGGAAAGAACCATTTAGCTAATAATATGGATCGCAATGAACGAGTAAATATAGCTCTTTCCGGTCAATTTCTTTAATAAAAATGGTTGCTTATACTCCCATTTATAAGGAAAGATCATGACAGTAAATGATAATGTAAACTCGACGGAATGAATGAGTCATTCATGAACTTCTGAACTGTTATTTCCGTTGCATTTTCTCTTATAGGCAACGGTTGCTAACTCTCCTTCCGGATGTTTTATATTCTATGGGAGATAATTATTGACTAAAAAATATGTTACCATCAAGGAAGGAGCATTACAGCACATAACAGTGTCTTTGGAAATACACTCAACCCATGTGAACAATTTGCTATTAACCACCAACCAAACGTCATGAAATATATGGTGGTTGCTTAGCCAATTGGTCACGTGGGTTGAGTGTATACCCGAAGGAAGCGTAAAATGACAATTTTCATCGTACTTTTTCCTATAGGCAACGGTTGCTATAACCCCCCTTCCCTATGTTTTATGTTCTAAGGTTGAATGCTAAAGTAATGTGAGCTCTGGAATTCAAATAAAGAGCCCATTTCCTCAACATTTATGATTTATCCCCTTCTTGATTTCTGAAGAATGCATTCACAGTAATTGTATGGGGCTAACTTTATCATCACTATAGGCTGTTCAGATAGATTTTGATGTTTCCGCCTGTCTGTATATTCGTCTTTAATCTCAAGCGGTCAAAGTATTGGATCGTATTTCTTTAACCCTTATGGTTCTAAGTAAACCTCTTTAGATAATGTTCGGGTAGAAAGCTTCTGTAAATTCTGCAACGTCTCTGACGAATGTTAGAAGCTATTACTCAACAAAAACTAAAATTTCTTGAGTTTTTAGAACGGTCCTCACGTATTTAATACCCTTCTGCCCTGGCCTTTGGCCTTCACATCAAGGTGGTCTTATTGTGTATGGTCAGTTCATTGATGATATTGAGGTAATCCTAGTCTCAAAGAGCCGTGCCTTGTTATCCTTTTGAAATCATTTATAAAAGGCCGAAAGGATAGGAGATAGGATAGGAGATAGGTAGGAGCCCAATTCTTGCAGCATGAGAAAATTTCTCAAGTAGGCAAATTCATTTCTATGATTCAAGAACTAGACTCCTATTAGGGTGATTAATTACAAAACCGTAAATCCATCGAGTAATCAAATTTATTTTTATAATTATGGAGTCTTTTTAGTGAGCTCAGAAAATAATTTCTTCATTTTCTTTACCTAAAAGGTAAAGGTAAATAATAACGAATTTTCTTCATCAACAACGACCGGGTTAAATTTTGAATTTCAAATTACCATTGTATTATTTGGGATATAAATAAATTAAATTAAATTTCCACCCTAACTAAAGTGTAAAATTTTTGCCATTTAAACTAAATAAAAAAATTATAGGAGAGCGCCTGTCGCTAATGGTAAACCGTATAACGTCACTTTCATTAAAATATTGGTATGTCAAATAAACAATAACGCAGGCGTTACATGTTTGTGGTAACACTCACCAAATCATACGTCATAATTAAAGCGAATTCGAGCTGTTAATAATTAATTTTTTCTACATTTAAAAAAAGAAATTAACCGTAGGTACACTAAAAGTCTAGTTAACTCGAGGTGGTAAAAAGAATTTTTTTTGTACTTGAGGTTTTTAATCGTTTTCGGTAGTAAAGTTGTAATTTATGCTTTAATAAAAATTATGACGTAAAAGTAACATAATTTTATGTTAGGTAAAATTTCTCGCTCGTTACACAATTTAAGTAGCAAGTTTTCTCCGAGGCGCATTTTTGGCAATCGTAGTTCATGTTTGTAGTCAACAAAGTTGATGGCGTTAATGGGATCTAAACATTCAGCACCTGCGATCACCTATCAGAGTGTTAAGTATGTCCGAGCTTACACGTTGAAAGCTTGCTATAAAGTAAAGCACATCAACTTACATAAACGTCAAGCAACAATAAAAGCTCCGTACCGGAGAACGATAAAGCCTACATAAACTAGCGGCATTAAGCACTCAAAGCTGCGTCCGTGCTAAAGCTCGTTACAGCCTTTGCAAATGTCTAATGCCTGTCTTGTTTACTTATTAATGTAGCAGATGATTGCCACAACTGTTGGTGCGTATGTGAATTTAAATATCTTAAATTATGAAGATACTCGCAAATGACAAAAGCTTTACAAACTTCAATTAAACCGTGTCGTAGGTAGAGGGTTCGATTTTAATATTCATAAATTTCACGATCCAATTTAAATCTAAACAACAACTTAAATTCGACACCTCTTTTCCTAAACTTTTTAATCTTTAAATTTTATTTTTTTTTCTAAAATTTTGAAGAGTGGATGTAATTTCAACAACTGTCAGCTTCAAATGATGTACAATAAGATCTCTTAACTACAACCCGTCCTTTCCAAAAGCAAAGACGAAGTGAAGTGGTGAAAACTGCGGATTCAATCTTTAGAAGAGGTCCGGACAAGTGATGTGCCCCGGTCCGGAACAAGACCGTAAGGTCGCTTCTCTTGGTCCATCCCGTTTCCTCTCTTTACGAACCTCGTAGAATAACCAACCAATTTTCCTCCTCGCCGCTTTAACCTACGATATAACAGGTCAATTTCTAACCTTCGCACCAAAATTTTGACAAGCCACTTCTCAAATATATTAGAAAATTGAAATCTTTTTTTTTTCTATTTCAAAAAAAGAATTATTTATTAACAGCTGTTGTATTATTTATTAAACGTGTTGGTAGGTTTTTGAATTTATCGAACTGGGATGTGACTTATTTTGATAGATGGTTAGTTATCGGATAAAGGTTTAATTATCGAGCACCAGCAATAATAGATGAGGAGGATCTGTGGGCAGGTCTTCAATATTAAGAGTTCTGTCATCTGAGACATTGACTTATTCTCTTTCGATTCAGTTCAAGTTATGTTTCCAACTTGATTCATAATACTTTTTATCTGACAATATTATTTATTAGACTCTAATTATAGTTTTCAAAGACATAAAATAAGTTAACGATTTACGCCTTTCTTGTCAATGGATTAAAATGCATTTGTTACCTTTTCATTTGAATACGAAAATCTTTTTACTTTATCGTGCGTATGCTAACATACGGTTAATGAAACTTGTTATTTTAATTAAAACAATTTTAATTGCTTTAATTGAGAAAATAAATTTTCTTTTTAACTTTCGATTCTTACCTTGATTTGGTTTTTCACCACTTCTCATATTGAACTCAATTTTCACTAAATTAATTTAACATTTGTGATTTAGAAAATATGCTTTTAAATTGTCCTAATAATATATTACCTAAGCGACACATGGCTTATGGAAAATATTTTTTTGATTTAAATTTTGAGGTTAAGTAGCAAATTTAAAAATTGTTATTATGGACATGTGCTGTGCAATTGTGCATTAATACTTCAATGTTTGTACTTTACAAATTATTAAAGGCAGAGTGGAGTTTTAAGAGCTGTCTGATTGTAAATTTTAAGTAAATATATTAAAATTCAATATGGCGGATCCAATATGGCGGTCATTAAGTAAACTTTCGTTATTTAGAGTTTTAAGAGCTCTCTGATTGTAAACTTGAAGTAAATATATTGAAATTCAATATGGCGGATCCAATATGGCGGTCATTAAGTAACCTTTCGTTATTTAAAGATCATTAGTTGTCGTATTTGTAGAATTTTTGAGTGCAATTTGAGGAAATCTCCTGTGAAATGTTTTCATGAGAAATATTCAAAGACCTGTGAGCTTTTATTAAAAATCGAAATTCTTAATGTTTTAGTTTAGTGAAGAATGCAAGAAAAATAATATATTTGCATATTTCAAAGGATTCTTTTGTGCATTGAATCAAAGTTATGAAAAATTTAATGAAAAATAAATTAATTAAGTTTATTTTGGATTCTTTATTAAAATACATGCACAAATAGTCGGGGATTTTTTACTATCTCGGATTTAACAATGAAATTATATGTGATTAATATGTAGAATTAATATCAAATACTTGCTATTTATTTTCGAATATTTCAAATTAAATTTATTGTGAGTACTGGACTAATAACCACGTAATAATCATATCTTCGAATTGATATACGTTTATTGTAACATATGGTATAGTTATTCGCTATTACAGCTTACAGCAATTATTAAAAATCTATCGCTTAGTTTAGCGCTTATCTATTTTTGTAAATATCGGAAATCGTCCAAATAAATGCAGCTTAAGTTGGTGCCACTGAAAAACTGTTTTTAAGAGTTTTCAAATTAATGATGTACCACAAGTAGAGAGTTCCCTAATAAAAAATTTTAGTTAGGGAGGCTGAAGCCTATGGAGTAGGTGGAGTGCATCACTTACCACGTCATACTAGTTCCCTGTTCCCCTTTTGGACTATCCAAAAAATTTTGGATAGGATGGCATTTTTAAAAATATTTTTTTAGCTTTAGAAGTATAGCCCATTGTTCATTTTTAAATGGACGCACTGTATAAAAAAATGTCCCACATTTATAACAAAATTCCAATTTTTTCTCGTTTTTTACCTATTTAAAATTCCAAAATCGACCATTACGTCATGTTGAGGCATGTTTCCATGAGTACCTACTATTATCACCGTGATAGAAAAATTATAGCACCCACTATAGTGTATTTGGCGGGGGGGGGGGGATCAAATTTCTTGGGATACTCCAAAAGTAAGGTATCAGCGTATTCAAAAACTTCATGATAAACGGCAAAGGTTTATTGTTACACTGTAAACATAACAGGGGCGGATATAAAAATTCAAGGGGGGGGATTGATTCCAAAATAATTGATTTTATCAGCAGTGGAACTTCATGGGGGTGTGAGTAGTGGAGCTATTGTGGATATAGAAAAATTATACCACCCACTATAGTGTATTTTAGTGTCTGTGTGGGGTGGAGGGGGGGTCAATGTTCTTAGGATACTCCAAAAGTAGGGTATCAGCAATCAATTCAAAAATTTCGTGATAAATTACAAAGGTTTAATGTTACACTGCTAACGTAACAGTGGCGGATCTAAAAATTCAGGGGGGGGGGTGATTCCAAATTAATCGATTGTGATAGTGGGGGGGGGGATAAAAGTTCTTAGGAAGCTCCAAAGGTAGGGTATCTGCATAGTTCAGAATTTTTTGAAAATTCAAAAAACTTCTTGATAAATTAATGGTAAAGGTTTACTGTTACACTGTTATCGTAACAGGGGCGTATCGAAAAATTCAAGGGGGGATTTCAAAATGATTTTATCAGCAGCGTAACTTGATTTCATGGGTGAGTAGTGGAGCCATTAAGATAACTAGGTAAGTTTTTTAATAATGAGGGGAGGGATAATAACCTTTGCTTTCCTTCATTGCTGAACGCTGAAACCTGAAACTTATTGGCTGCGTAGCGCACAACGTTTAACGTTAGACCAACGTTTGAACCCATCACTTTGCCAAAGAAATTCCATCGTGCACCTGACCTTGTTAGGGATAACTATGGGTTTAGACTGCCTTATTTGCTTCGGTAGACCACTGCTTCTGATAATATTTTTGAATGGCTTTCAGTAATGCTCCTGGTAATACTTCAGAAGGGCTCGAGGTTTTAGAACTCTACGTTGGCCAAAATCAGCGACGTTATACGTAGGTTTGTTAGGATTTTTAACTGGAAACTTGGGCAACGTATTTTGGGCCGATAATCGAGTGCTTGATCTTTGATCGTTTTAAAAAATCTTTTAATTCTTGAGTTTCCAAACATGTTGATGCGTACCAGAGAGAGGTTGTCTAATTCTGCATTGGCGTATCATCGCGTAAATTTTGTACAATAATAAAACGTTACCGATACAAACGTTGAAAATTTTTAAGGGAGAAAAAAAGGTGGAAATTATTATGTGAAACAAGTTATTTCTGCTTGTAAATCGATTTCGAGTTAGCGTATTCCCGAAACATGTTTAATACTCGTCAAGGAAAATTCATACATTTGAATTTGAGAAAACGATTCTATGTATAAATTGTATGAATTTGAGTTGAGATTTATAAATAGCAGTATAAGTAATTTATGTTTGTTGCGATTGGGCGTTTTTCTTTTGACATTCTAGAGATTTATGTTAACAGAGTGATGGGAGGTGCGCATTGTTCAACATTCGTATCAGCTCGATTCTTACCAACATAGAAATATTATTTATGCTTTAGATATCGATAAATTATTATTAGGAAATATTCTAGTACTTTTAAGTTCATTTTATTTATTTTTTGTTTTAAAAAGACGTCTTGTCCGTAAGTCTCGTTTAATAACGAACTTTTTACCAGACGGTCTCGGTGCCGGGTCGAGCTTTTTGACTTTTCAATATTATTCCTCGTTGTGACGCGATGTACCGTTAATTGATTGACGTTGTTCTAGAAGAAAAACGTTATTTTATGGAAAAAAAAGTTTTTGATAACTACGTTTGAGAAGAAGTTGATATGATAAAACTGACACGAAGTGCAATATCATGTACAATCATTCATTTTGAAGTTAAGCTGAAAGTTGTAGGGAAACATCCCCGATAAATTCGTCTTAAATTTACAAAAAAGTAGATACTCCTCGGAGTTAAGTTATTTGATTAGTAAAACATTAAAATTGTACCAGTTTTGACGTTGATTCTTGTATATAACGTTACATATTATTATTATATCTTCATGCTACTGTTACATTACATTGCAAAGCAGGACGAGACTTTACTAACATGACTTGACATTTACCTTTGAAATTCCCGTCTCCTGAAACTGATATGCCGTCTGAGACACGTCACATCTCGGCATCAATGTAGGTAACTCTTAAGACTTGTCTTTGTCAATGTCGTTACTTAGAGTATTAGTACTTTACTTGTTCGTGATGCATTCAAAATTTATCCAATAAGAATACAATTCCAACTAATGTATCTCTCCTTATAATAATACGTATTTCTCGTTAACATTATTATCAAATTCAAATTTTGATGTACTTAAATGTTTTGCTAATGCAAACAAACATTCGTGTGCATGCTTTGTTGGATTGTGTATGTATGTTGAATTTAGAATACGAGTTAATTTGATCGTTAAACTTGACGGAGCGATTACAAATGAATTATATATTTACAAATTTCAATTATTTTAAAAAAAATTGTACTAAAGTACTCAAATGGGTTCATCCAGTGCAATCACGACTCCTCAAAATTTGCAGTTTTGCTTCTTCGAAGCTGGAACTCATATAAGTCTTCTGTCCTCTTATAGATAATGTGGATGAAGATGAAGAGTTTACGAAATTATCAAAAAATTTACAATTTAGTTTGTTAGTTTTTCGTTTTTTAGTTTTTCATTAGTTCAGAAAACAATTTTCAGGAGGTTAAAGGAGCTCTCAAACGATACTAAACTCGACACTTTATTACATCCACTCTGGGCGTCGCGATGTTCAACTTTTCTTTTTCTTATGGGGGCCTATTATATTTTTGGTTCATCCAGTATAATCTCTACTCCTGAAAACCTGCAGTTTTGCTTCTTTGAAACTGTAGTTCATTTAGGTTCTCTGTCCTCTTATAATTAGTTAATGTGGATGAAGATGAAGAGTTTACGACACTGGTTATTTTATCAAAAAATTTACAATTTAGTTTCATTAGCTTACAAAAAATTTTCTGAAAAATTTTCAGGAGTTTAAAAGAGCTCTTAAATGATACTAAACTCGACATTTTATGACATCGACCCTGAGAGTCGCGATGTTCAACTTTTCTTTTTCTTATGGGGGGCCTATTATATTTTTGGTTCATCCAGTATAATCTCTACTCCTGAAAACCTGCAGTTTTGCTTCTTTGAAACTGTAGTTCATTTAGGTTCTCTGTCCTCTTATCATTAGTTAATGTGGATGAAGATGAAGAGTTTACGAAACTGGTTATTTTATCAAAAAATTTACAATTTAGTTTCATTAGCTTACAAAAAATTTTCTGAAAATTTTTTCAGAGTTTAAAAGAGCTCTTAAATGATACTAAACTTGACATTTTATTACATGGACTCTGAGCGTCGCGATGTCCAACTTTTCTTTTTCTTATGGGGACCTATTATTTTTTTTTATTCTTTCAGTACAATCTCGACTCCTGAAAACTTGCAGTTTTGCTTCTTCGATACTGATGGAGTATTCGTTCCACGTTTCTCATTCTATTGGTATCCGTGCTGTCTCCGGGAATAGAATAGGACCGCTGCCCTGATCCGGCATGTCGTAAACGGCGACTTTTGGGTCTAAACTGGTGAAAGCTTGATTCCTTTGGGATATCGTTTGTGCTGCTGAAGGGAACTAAAACTCATCATCCAAGACGATGGTATTCCTGTGTCGAACTGACGTATGGTGGCAGGGTCTTTTATCGCAAACGGCCCGCTTCATTCCTCATACCAGATGGCAACCTCTTTAGTCTTTAGTTATGGAAGACATTTATTTCTGCAGCTACTTGTCACTCCTAGGTATGTAGCGATAGTTGTATGAATGAAAGTTAATATATTGTTGACAGTCGTTGTGATATCACTGTTCAGTTAAAAATTATGCTTTTATGTACGAGGATGTTTTTCAAACTTCCCAATCGTGTGATAGATGCCAACTTGATCTCGTAGGATCTTTAATCGAATAGAATGGTAATCGAGGATAGTAAACGTAAAGAAACACTAGGGTCATAAGTGCAGCGATTGTAAAGCGATACTTAATTACTTTGTCGAAATAGTAATCATCATCGTAGTCTACTTTGTAGTGTCAATCAGAAGATCGGTCGTGCATTAACTCTAGGAAGTTATGGAACAGATTAATCGTCACGTGACACGTCAATCCTTACATTTCTTTATTATTATTATTACAATCATCAAAACTATATTGTTTATTGTTCTTTTCACAAATAGGATATCGATCAAATCGTGTATCTGTGTTGTTTAAAACATTTCTTTTTAAAACTGACTTGCAATTATTTTTTTACTGAATTTAATCAGTTTAATCGCTCTAATCGGTAATTATCATCTAGAACTTTTAAACTGGTGAATATTTAAGTTTCTGTTTTTTTCCAAAACGCTGTCAATCAGAATTTCACTCCAAGTATAATCGACCGACTCTGCTATTGTTTGTGCAACGTAATCGAGGAAAGTCGCAACTAATTGAGAAGAAAAATATTTTTTCTTTCTGCGTTTAGCAATTTTGGCGACACAAGTCAACTATTTTTTTTCTCTTTTATTATAGTTCAAAAGTATACAAAACGAATCTATTAACATTTCAATTTCAGTAGAGTCACAATAACATCATGTTAATGCGGTTTCATTCTATCAACACTTTCGTAAACATATTTCCCTAGTGTTCTGCCTTTTCTTTGAACTATTGTCGAAGGAATTGACAACTTGTTTAAGTAAAAAGATAGCGAATGTTATATACTAAAAAATGGAGTCGAGTGGTTTTCCAATTTCTCCACTTTAAATTTTTAAAACACCTCAGAAATCTTTTAATTTAAAACTTCTCACTTACTAGAAGATTTTCACGATTTTCATTGATAATAAAAATACGTTAAGAAGCCTTGGAGAATGATTAAGTGTGTGGCTCATCACGTTGCACCGCTTTCACGACGTGTTCTTATTTTGATGGCTTCCTATTAAAAGTAACATTTTCGACGTATTAAAAGTGTCCTTTTTGAAAAAAATAATTTTTTATTAAAAAAAACTAATGACGATTTAATTCGCCAAATGTCAGATATTGATATTTACCCATTTCAAATGTTTGATGATTTTGATAATCGGTAGGAGTGTTCGAAACGTTTAAACATCAATATTTACGTACGTATCGAAAGAACATAAACCAAATGGTTGTACGAATATTTAAACAAAGTTTAAAGCTTATTTGTGAACCTTCAACTTGTCCATCAAAGTTATATGTTGACTGATTAATCACATCAATATTTATAACATTTTGGTGTAGTACGAAATTTGGATATGACACATAATCAACTAACACCAAATGTTTAAATTATTATTATCAAAGATGTCACTTCTAAAAATACGCTCTCTTTTTTTGAAATTGCCTAAAAATAATTTTTTTGAACATGAAAATTAATAAATTATTTGACGCTTCGTTTTATTATTATGAAAGGGGTCACACACCGTACACATCATCTTTTTTCTAATTATAGATTTCATGTTCGACTACTCAAATTCACCCCAAGAACACGAAAGATAATCATTACGCTATTACAAACCATTAAGTTTTCATTTTTTATTTCCGAGTCATACTATAAATGAGAGAAGTGGAGATAGAACGTATAGACGTATCATAGCACCCATGGTAGAAAGAATAATAGCACCTAAGGTTGATGAATCAACCATTATGGGCGACAGTTGAGTAAGGAATAGGCCCAGAGACCTATGATTAAGATTATTAGAGTGGAGGGTAACCAGAAGTTCAAATAGACTTACTACCCCCTTATAATTAACCCAAGGATACTGAAAAGTGTCAATTGAGTCTCTGATTTAATCTAATCCAAGACAGGGACTTAGCACGTGTTCCAATGCATTTTCTGCAACAAGGGGTGTAAAACTCATTCTGTATGCTTATTTAATCAACAGTAGGACCAAATCAACAGTTTAATCTAGGATTTGACCTATATTAGGCATATTTACTTTTGGTGATTGCCACCACTTACGATGATGAACTAACACATGACAGTGGCGTAGCACGTGTTCCAATGCATCTTCTGCAATAAGGGTTGTAAAACTAATTCTGTATAAATGCTTATTTAATCAACAGTAGGACCGAATCAACAGTTTAATCTAGGATTTGACCTATTAGGCAATTTTACTCTTGGTGATCGCCACCACCTTACGACGATGAACTAACACAGGACAGTGGCGTAGCACATGTTCCAATGCATCTTCTGCAACAAGGGGTGTAAAAGTCATTCTGTATAAATGCTTATTTAATTAACAGTAGGACCGAATCAACAGTTTAATCTAGGATTTGACCTATATTAGGCAATTTTACTCTTGGTAATTGCCACCACCTTACGATGATGAACTAACACAGGACAGTGGCGTAGCACATGTTCCAATGCATCTTCTGCAACAAGGGGTGTAAAAGTCATTCTGTATAAATGCTTATTTAATCAACAGTAGGACCGAATCAACAGTTTAATCTAGGATTTGACCTATTAGGCAATTTTACTCTTGGTGATCGCCACCACCTTACGACGATGAACTAACACAGGACAGTGGCGTAGCACATGTTCCAAAGCATCTTCTGCAACAAGGGGTGTAAAAGTCATTCTGTATAAATGCTTATTTAATTAACAGTAGGACCGAATCAACAGTTTAATCTAGGATTTGACCTATATTAGGCAATTTTACTCTTGGTAATTGCCACCACCTTACGATGATGAACTAACACAGGACAGTGGCGTAGCACATGTTCCAATGCATCTTCTGCAACAAGGGGTGTAAAAGTCATTCTGTATAAATGCTTATTTAATCAACAGTAGGACCGAATCAACAGTTTAATCCAGGATTTGACCTATATTAGGCAATTTTACTCTTGGTAATTGCCACCACCTTACGATGATGAACTAACACAGGACAGTGGCGTAGCACGTGTTCCAATGCATCTTCTGCAACAAGGGTTGTAAAACTAATTCTGTTAAATGCTTATTTAATCAACAGTAGGACCGAATCAACAGTTTAATCTAGTATTTGACCTATTAGGCAATTGTACTCTTGGTAATTGCCACCACCTTACGATGATGAACTAACACAGGACAGTGGCGTAGCACATGTTCCAATGCATCTTCTGCAACAAGGGGTGTAAAAGTCATTCTGTATAAATGCTTATTTAATCAACAGTAGGACCGAATCAACAGTTTAATCTAGGATTTGACCTATATTAGGCATTTACTCTTGGTAATTGCCACCACCTTACGATGATGAACTAACACAGGACAGTGGCGTAGCACATGTTCCAATGCATCTTCTGCAACAAGGGGTGTAAAAGTCATTCTGTATAAATGCTTATTTAATCAACAGTAGGACCGAATCAACAGTTTAATCTAGGATTTGACCTATATTAGGCAATTTTACTCTTGGTAATTGCCACCACCTTACGATGATGAACTAACACAGGACAGTGGCGTAGCACATGTTCCAATGCATCTTCTGCAACAAGGGGTGTAAAAGTCATTCTGTATAAATGCTTATTTAATCAACAGTAGGACCGAATCAACAGTTTAATCTAGGATTTGACCTATTAGGCAATTTTACTCTTGGTGATCGCCACCACCTTACGACGATGAACTAACACAGGACAGTGGCGTAGCACATGTTCCAATGCATCTTCTGCAACAAGGGGTGTAAAAGTCATTCTGTATAAATGCTTATTTAATCAACAGTAGGACCGAATCAACAGTTTAATCTAGGATTTGACCTATATTAGGCAATTTTACTCTTGGTAATTGCCACCACCTTACGATGATGAACTAACACAGGACAGTGGCGTAGCACATGTTCCAATGCATCTTCAGCAACAAGGGGTGTAAAAGTCATTCTGTATAAATGCTTATTTAATCAACAGTAGGACCGAATCAACAGTTTAATCTAGGATTTGACCTATATTAGGCAATTTTACTCTTGGTAATTGCCACCACCTTACGATGATGAACTAACACAGGACAGTGGCGTAGCACATGTTCCAATGCATCTTCTGCAACAAGGGGTGTAAAAGTCATTCTGTATAAATGCTTATTTAATCAACAGTAGGACCGAATCAACAGTTTAATCTAGGATTTGACCTATTAGGCAATTTTACTCTTGGTAATTGCCACCACCTTACGATGATGAACTAACACAGGACAGTGGCGTAGCACATGTTCCAATGCATCTTCTGCAACAAGGGGTGTAAAAGTCATTCTGTATAAATGCTTATTTAATCAACAGTAGGACCGAATCAACAGTTTAATCTACCTTACGATGATGAACTAACACAGGACAGTGGCGTAGCACATGTTCCAATGCATCTTCTGCAACAAGGGGTGTAAAAGTCATTCTGTATAAATGCTTATTTAATCAACAGTAGGACCGAATCAACAGTTTAATCTAGGATTTGACCTATATTAGGCATTTACTCTTGGTAATTGCCACCACCTTACGATGATGAACTAACACAGGACAGTGGCGTAGCACATGTTCCAATGCATCTTCTGCAACAAGGGGTGTAAAAGTCATTCTGTATAAATGCTTATTTAATCAACAGTAGGACCGAATCAACAGTTTAATCTAGGATTTGACCTATATTAGGCAATTTTACTCTTGGTAATTGCCACCACCTTACGATGATGAACTAACACAGGACAGTGGCGTAGCACATGTTCCAATGCATCTTCTGCAACAAGGGGTGTAAAAGTCATTCTGTATAAATGCTTATTTAATCAACAGTAGGACCGAATCAACAGTTTAATCTAGGATTTGACCTATTAGGCAATTTTACTCTTGGTGATCGCCACCACCTTACGACGATGAACTAACACAGGACAGTGGCGTAGCACATGTTCCAATGCATCTTCTGCAACAAGGGGTGTAAAAGTCATTCTGTATAAATGCTTATTTAATCAACAGTAGGACCGAATCAACAGTTTAATCTAGGATTTGACCTATATTAGGCAATTTTACTCTTGGTAATTGCCACCACCTTACGATGATGAACTAACACAGGACAGTGGCGTAGCACATGTTCCAATGCATCTTCTGCAACAAGGGGTGTAAAAGTCATTCTGTATAAATGCTTATTTAATCAACAGTAGGACCGAATCAACAGTTTAATCTAGGATTTGACCTATTAGGCAATTTTACTCTTGGTGATCGCCACCACCTTACGACGATGAACTAACACAGGACAGTGGCGTAGCACATGTTCCAATGCATCTTCTGCAACAAGGGGTGTAAAAGTCATTCTGTATAAATGCTTATTTAATCAACAGTAGGACCGAATCAACAGTTTAATCTAGGATTTGACCTATTAGGCAATTTTACTCTTGGTAATTGCCACCACCTTACGATGATGAACTAACACAGGACAGTGGCGTAGCACATGTTCCAATGCATCTTCTGCAACAAGGGGTGTAAAAGTCATTCTGTATAAATGCTTATTTAATCAACAGTAGGACCGAATCAACAGTTTAATCTACCTTACGATGATGAACTAACACAGGACAGTGGCGTAGCACATGTTCCAATGCATCTTCTGCAACAAGGGGTGTAAAAGTCATTCTGTATAAATGCTTATTTAATCAACAGTAGGACCGAATCAACAGTTTAATCTAGGATTTGACCTATATTAGGCATTTACTCTTGGTAATTGCCACCACCTTACGTTGATGAACTAACACAGGACAGTGGCGTAGCACATGTTCCAATGCATCTTCTGCAACAAGGGGTGTAAAAGTCATTCTGTATAAATGCTTATTTAATCAACAGTAGGACCGAATCAACAGTTTAATCTAGGATTTGACCTATATTAGGCAATTTTACTCTTGGTAATTGCCACCACCTTACGATGATGAACTAACACAGGACAGTGGCGTAGCACATGTTCCAATGCATCTTCTGCAACAAGGGGTGTAAAAGTCATTCTGTATAAATGCTTATTTAATCAACAGTAGGACCGAATCAACAGTTTAATCTAGGATTTGACCTATTAGGCAATTTTACTCTTGGTGATCGCCACCACCTTACGACGATGAACTAACACAGGACAGTGGCGTAGCACATGTTCCAATGCATCTTCTGCAACAAGGGGTGTAAAAGTCATTCTGTATAAATGCTTATTTAATCAACAGTAGGACCGAATCAACAGTTTAATCTAGGATTTGACCTATATTAGGCAATTTTACTCTTGGTAATTGCCACCACCTTACGATGATGAACTAACACAGGACAGTGGCGTAGCACATGTTCCAATGCATCTTCTGCAACAAGGGGTGTAAAAGTCATTCTGTATAAATGCTTATTTAATCAACAGTAGGACCGAATCAACAGTTTAATCTAGGATTTGACCTATATTAGGCAATTTTACTCTTGGTAATTGCCACCACCTTACGATGATGAACTAACACAGGACAGTGGCGTAGCACATGTTCCAATGCATCTTCTGCAACAAGGGGTGTAAAAGTCATTCTGTATAAATGCTTATTTAATCAACAGTAGGACCGAATCAACAGTTTAATCTAGGATTTGACCTATTAGGCAATTTTACTCTTGGTAATTGCCACCACCTTACGATGATGAACTAACACAGGACAGTGGCGTAGCACATGTTCCAATGCATCTTCTGCAACAAGGGGTGTAAAAGTCATTCTGTATAAATGCTTATTTAATCAACAGTAGGACCGAATCAACAGTTTAATCTAGGATTTGACCTATATTAGGCAATTTTACTCTTGGTGATCGCCATCACCTTACGACGATGAACTAACACAGGACAGTGGCGTAGCACATGTTCCAATGCATCTTCTGCAACAAGGGGTGTAAAAGTCATTCTGTATAAATGCTTATTTAATCAACAGTAGGACCGAATCAACAGTTTAATCTAGGATTTGACCTATATTAGGCAATTTTACTCTTGGTAATTGCCACCACCTTACGATGATGAACTAACACAGGACAGTGGCGTAGCACGTGTTCCAATGCATCTTCTGCAACAAGGGTTGTAAAACTAATTCTGTATAAATGCTTATTTAATCAACAGTAGGACCGAATCAACAGTTTAATCTAGGATTTGACCTATTAGGCAATTGTACTCTTGCTGATTGCTACCACCTTACGATGATGAACCAACACAGGACAGTGGCGTAGCACGTGTTCCAATGCATCTTCTGCAACAAGGGTTGTAAAACTAATTCTGTATAAATGCTTATTTAATCAACAGTAGGACCGAATCAACAGTTTAAGCTAGGATTTGACCTATTAGGCAATTTTACTCTTGGTGATCGCCACCACCTTACGACGATGAACTAACACAGGACAGTGGCGTAGCACATGTTCCAATGCATCTTCTGCAACAAGGGGTGTAAAAGTCATTCTGTATAAATGCTTATTTAATCAACAGTAGGACCGAATCAACAGTTTAAGCTAGGATTTGACCTATTAGGCAATTTTACTCTTGGTGATCGCCACCACCTTACGATGATGAACCAACACCGGGCAGTGGCGTAGCACGTGTTCCAATGCATCTTCTGCAACAAGGGTTGTAAAACTAATTCTGTATAAATGCTTATTTAATCAACAGTAGGACCGAATCATCAGTTTAATCTAGGATTTGACCTATATTAGGCAATTTTACTCTTGGTGATCGCCATCACCTTACGACGATGAACTAACACAGGACAGTGGCGTAGCACATGTTCCAATGCATCTTCTGCAACAAGGGGTGTAAAAGTCATTCTGTATAAATGCTTATTTAATCAACAGTAGGACCGAATCAACAGTTTAATCTAGGATTTGACCTATATTAGGCAATTTTACTCTTGGTAATTGCCACCACCTTACGATGATGAACTAACACAGGACAGTGGCGTAGCACATGTTCCAATGCATCTTCTGCAACAAGGGGTGTAAAAGTCATTCTGTATAAATGCTTATTTAATCAACAGTAGGACCGAATCAACAGTTTAATCTAGGATTTGACCTATATTAGGCAATTTTACTCTTGGTAATTGCCACCACCTTACGATGATGAACTAACACAGGACAGTGGCGTAGCACATGTTCCAATGCATCTTCTGCAACAAGGGGTGTAAAAGTCATTCTGTATAAATGCTTATTTAATCAACAGTAGGACCGAATCAACAGTTTAATCTAGGATTTGACCTATTAGGCAATTTTACTCTTGGTAATTGCCACCACCTTACGATGATGAACTAACACAGGACAGTGGCGTAGCACATGTTCCAATGCATCTTCTGCAACAAGGGGTGTAAAAGTCATTCTGTATAAATGCTTATTTAATCAACAGTAGGACCGAATCAACAGTTTAATCTACCTTACGATGATGAACTAACACAGGACAGTGGCGTAGCACATGTTCCAATGCATCTTCTGCAACAAGGGGTGTAAAAGTCATTCTGTATAAATGCTTATTTAATCAACAGTAGGACCGAATCAACAGTTTAATCTAGGATTTGACCTATATTAGGCATTTACTCTTGGTAATTGCCACCACCTTACGTTGATGAACTAACACAGGACAGTGGCGTAGCACATGTTCCAATGCATCTTCTGCAACAAGGGGTGTAAAAGTCATTCTGTATAAATGCTTATTTAATCAACAGTAGGACCGAATCAACAGTTTAATCTAGGATTTGACCTATTAGGCAATTTTACTCTTGGTGATCGCCACCACCTTACGACGATGAACTAACACAGGACAGTGGCGTAGCACATGTTCCAATGCATCTTCTGCAACAAGGGGTGTAAAAGTCATTCTGTATAAATGCTTATTTAATCAACAGTAGGACCGAATCAACAGTTTAATCTAGGATTTGACCTATATTAGGCAATTTTACTCTTGGTAATTGCCACCACCTTACGATGATGAACTAACACAGGACAGTGGCGTAGCACATGTTCCAATGCATCTTCTGCAACAAGGGGTGTAAAAGTCATTCTGTATAAATGCTTATTTAATCAACAGTAGGACCGAATCAACAGTTTAATCTAGGATTTGACCTATATTAGGCAATTTTACTCTTGGTAATTGCCACCACCTTACGATGATGAACTAACACAGGACAGTGGCGTAGCACATGTTCCAATGCATCTTCTGCAACAAGGGGTGTAAAAGTCATTCTGTATAAATGCTTATTTAATCAACAGTAGGACCGAATCAACAGTTTAATCTAGGATTTGACCTATATTAGGCAATTTTACTCTTGGTAATTGCCACCACCTTACGATGATGAACTAACACAGGACAGTGGCGTAGCACATGTTCCAATGCATCTTCTGCAACAAGGGGTGTAAAAGTCATTCTGTATAAATGCTTATTTAATCAACAGTAGGACCGAATCAACAGTTTAATCTAGGATTTGACCTATATTAGGCAATTTTACTCTTGGTGATCGCCATCACCTTACGACGATGAACTAACACAGGACAGTGGCGTAGCACATGTTCCAATGCATCTTCTGCAACAAGGGGTGTAAAAGTCATTCTGTATAAATGCTTATTTAATCAACAGTAGGACCGAATCAACAGTTTAATCTAGGATTTGACCTATATTAGGCAATTTTACTCTTGGTAATTGCCACCACCTTACGATGATGAACTAACACAGGACAGTGGCGTAGCACGTGTTCCAATGCATCTTCTGCAACAAGGGTTGTAAAACTAATTCTGTATAAATGCTTATTTAATCAACAGTAGGACCGAATCAACAGTTTAATCTAGGATTTGACCTATTAGGCAATTGTACTCTTGCTGATTGCTACCACCTTACGATGATGAACCAA
Source organism: Malthinus seriepunctatus (assembly GCA_963924605.1). Classification (NCBI taxonomy): domain Eukaryota; kingdom Metazoa; phylum Arthropoda; class Insecta; order Coleoptera; family Cantharidae; genus Malthinus; species Malthinus seriepunctatus. The sequence continues at coordinate 3,826,136 of OZ004602.1, forward strand.
CACAGGACAGTGGCGTAGCACGTGTTCCAATGCATCTTCTGCAACAAGGGTTGTAAAACTAATTCTGTATAAATGCTTATTTAATCAACAGTAGGACCGAATCAACAGTTTAAGCTAGGATTTGACCTATTAGGCAATTTTACTCTTGGTGATCGCCACCACCTTACGACGATGAACTAACACAGGACAGTGGCGTAGCACATGTTCCAATGCATCTTCTGCAACAAGGGGTGTAAAAGTCATTCTGTATAAATGCTTATTTAATCAACAGTAGGACCGAATCAACAGTTTAATCTAGGATTTGACCTATTAGGAAATTGTACTTTTGCTGATTGCTACCACCTTACGATGATGAACCAACACCGGGCAGTGGCGTAGCACGTGTTCCAATGCATCTTCTGCAACAAGGGTTGTAAAACTAATTCTGTATAAATGCTTATTTAATCAACAGTAGGACCGAATCAACAGTTTAATCTAGGATTTGACCTATATTAGGCAATTTTACTCTTGGTGATCGCCATCACCTTACGACGATGAACTAACACAGGACAGTGGCGTAGCACATGTTCCAATGCATCTTCTGCAACAAGGGGTGTAAAAGTCATTCTGTATAAATGCTTATTTAATCAACAGTAGGACCGAATCAACAGTTTAATCTAGGATTTGACCTATTAGGCAATTGTACTCTTGCTGATTGCTACCACCTTACGATGATGAACCAACACAGGACAGTGGCGTAGCACGTGTTCCAATGCATCTTCTGCAACAAGGGTTGTAAAACTAATTCTGTATAAATGCTTATTTAATCAACAGTAGGACCGAATCAACAGTTTAAGCTAGGATTTGACCTATTAGGCAATTTTACTCTTGGTGATCGCCACCACCTTACGACGATGAACTAACACAGGACAGTGGCGTAGCACATGTTCCAATGCATCTTCTGCAACAAGGGGTGTAAAAGTCATTCTGTATAAATGCTTATTTAATCAACAGTAGGACCGAATCAACAGTTTAATCTAGGATTTGACCTATTAGGCAATTGTACTTTTGCTGATTGCTACCACCTTACGATGATGAACCAACACCGGGCAGTGGCGTAGCACGTGTTCCAATGCATCTTCTGCAACAAGGGTTGTAAAACTAATTCTGTATAAATGCTTATTTAATCAACAGTAGGACCGAATCAACAGTTTAATCTAGGACTTGACCGATTAGGTAATTTTACTCTTGGTGATTGATTTTTAATTTATGTTCCATTATCTAAGCCCACGGTAATCAAACCATTATATCGCTATTCTCAGGTCGCTCAATGAGTCGTGGGGTCTTGCATAATAGCCCTTTTAATTAATATTTGTGTTTCTTATACCTCGGATGTGTAAGTTTAAATTTAAAAAAATTAAGAATGATCTAATATTTGAATTTAAAATTAATTAAATAAATTGAATGTTTAAAAAGGCAGAATAATTGATACATCAGTTTAGTCGGACTTTGATAGAAATTCATTTGAGACGGTTTGACAAGGATTAAAATGAAATGCGGTACCTACTGAAAAGTATAAATTAACGAGAAGCGAAGAAGCTTAAATAACAAAACCACGTATATATGGGTATAACAGAAGCTATAATATATTTTAAATGTCTTAATGGTACATTACGTTTCTTAAATAATTAACAACTAACTTAAGAAAAATGACAAACATTTTGTGTTTTCATAAATCCTCAAACTTTATACAAGACACGACAGAATTTAAAAATGTTTAAATTATTAACTTTAATTTTAATAATTTATATTTATGGTTGGACAAATATATTGCACCTCGAGTGAAAATTATTAATAACCCAATAAATAAATCTGATACGCATCACGCGAAGGATATAACAATCGTGGGTGGAAGTTAGCGCTAGATGTCTCCATTAGTTTTAAAAAGAACTCTGGGGTTCTTTTCTGAAAAATTTAGATCTGTCACCCAAACCGACAGTGTTCTAAATCTGTGGTAGATAATTATTGTTAGGGGGTTTATTGACACTTAAACACTATCCAAATAAAAAAAATAACATAAATCTGTATTATCTCTGACAAGAATTTTTTTAAATTAACAATTTATCACAGATTTAATCCATTTTACAAAATATAATTTTTTTGGATGTTATGTTTTTTTTATAAATTCACACGAAGAGGCTTATTATGAGAAATTTGATGGGGAAAATTATTGATTAGCGAGGCTCGTTTCAAAAAATGACATTTTGCAATTAATAGTTGACTAAAGTACTTAGTGTGGGACAAGTTGGCCAAGATTTTTTGAGGAAACGGTGTATAGTCGAAAAATAGATAAACGGTTTTCATGACTTTAACTCTTAAGGGTAAGATCATGGCAAATATGCATTGATTCTCTGTCACTCTGTCACTCATACAGAAAAGTGAAGGTAATGTGGCCAGCACTCTCAATTTTAAGTACACCCCGAAGTCGAAAGTTTCAGGATTTAGCTAAAGACTTCATTTAAACTTGATATATTGTATTAGGAGTACCTAGGAAATTTGTAACCCTATTATCATTTTTGAAGGTTATAGATCAATTTCGTGACGTTTAGTGGTCGATGGCCTTTCAGTTGTACATCGGTGGTGAAAGTGCGAGTATTATTTGTATAAAAATTGAAATATCGGTTTGATTGAAAAGTAAAAAGAGCGTAGAAAAATAAAGATGGGTGTAATATTTTAGAGTGGATAGATATATTGAAATATTATAAGTTAAATTCGCATAGAAATGTAATTTTTAACACGTCAAACGCAAAATATGATTTTGATCTCTTGTTCGTCTCTTGAGAGTTGTCTTCAATAAAAACAGTCACTTTATTATGGCAACAGCGGGGCGATTGATGAAATCCAATAACAGCTGTACTTCTTATACGACGTCTATGATTTCTTACTTATTTTGCATAACAATATAAAGAATTTTTCGATATTTTTGGTTTATATATAATACACATACAGGTACATCCAATCTATCACGCTTTTTCCGCGTTCGCATTTTCTTCTTTCTCTCGCAAAAATATTTTAGTAATGTTTTGATTACTTGTGTGATTTAAACGACCTATGAGATGAATGACGCGCGTTTAAACAAACAATTTATCTACCAAAAATAAACTTTTAATAACGGTTTTTTTCTCTCTGGCGAACTTTTGCGAAAACGTTGAAACTAAAATAAATTACACAAGAATGGGCTGATGGAGTTGAACCTCTTTAAAAAGTAACTTATTATTAAAACAGGTAAATATTTTGTAACTTGCCACGAGATCATTTACATAAAACATTTACTTAACAAACAAATTGGTTATTGAAAATTTGAAAACACGACAGTTTAAATTGTCACGATTTAATATTTGCATAAATTGTTTTAAATTGAACTTTTTTCAGATCTTGTCCCAGTTTTAGTTTAGTAACAATTCTATTAGGTCGTTAATAAATAGCCATTTAGAAGACTTTTGAGCATGGATAATTTTTTATAAAGTTAACCTTTTCATCAAAGTACCATCTTTTGCTGTGTTTGATGATGATGTTTCTTAGGTAACACTTTTCGTCCTAGGACGAACACTGTTTTTTCGGCGTGTAAAATTTGTTAATTGACAGACCTTGATGTAATTAAATAAATATAAATGTCAGATTGACATTATTAAATTAAAGAATTTTAATTATTAAATTAGTATTTATGAGAATTTCTTACACTCGAATAAAAAATATGGTATGACGCACGGGCGAAAATGCTTTTTGGACTCATACGTTTGCTGGACTCGGCTTCGCCTCTTCCAGCAATTTAACGTATTCAATCAGAGAAATTAAACTTTTCATCTATAAATAACTATTTTATAACGTAAAAAATTAATTTTTTTTGTGACTAGAAAAATTTCAGTTGTGGGGTTGCTAAAATTCTTTAAAAGAGTTATTAATTTTTTTTTAATATTTCTGATCATGGTCAATTTTAATAGACTATCGGCACTCCTATAATACGACCCTTATATTTGTAAAATAATTTTATTGTTGTAAAAAATTAATTTCTTTTGTGACTAGGAAAGTTTCACTTGATGCTAAAATTCTTTTAGGGAGTTTATAAATTTTTTTTTAACAGTTCTGATCATGGTCAACTTTTATAGAATATCAGGACTCCCATAATACGACCCTTATTTTTGTAAAATAATTTTTTCTAATGTAAAAAATTAATTTCTTTTGTGACTAGGAAAATTTTCACTTGTGGAGGTTGCTCAAATTCTTTTAGGGAGTTTATAAATTTTTTTTGAACAGTTCTGATCATGGTCAACTTTTATAGACTATCAGGACTCCCATAATACGACCCTTATTTTTGTAAAATAATTTTTTCTAATTTAAAAAATTAATTTCTTTTGTGACTAGGAAAATTTCACTTGTGGAGGATGCTAAAGTTCTTTTAGGGAGTTTATAAATTTTTTTTTACCAGTTTTGATCATGGTCAACTTTTATAGAATATCAGGACTCCCATAATACGACCCTTATTTTCCTTATTATTTTAGTAAAATAATTTTTTCTAATGTAAAAAATTAATTTCTTTTGTGACTAGGAAAATTTCACTTGTGGAGGATGCTAAAGTTCTTTTAGGAAGTTTATAAATTTTTTTTTACCAGTTTTGATCATGGTCAACTTTTATAGAATATCAGGACTCCCATAATACGACCCTTATTTTTGTAAAATAATTTTTTCTAATGTAAAAAATTAATTTCTTTTGTGACTAGGAAAATTTCACTTGTGGAGGATGCTAAAGTACTTTTAGGGAGTTTATAAATTTTTTTTAACAGTTCTGATCATGGTCAACTTATATAGAATATCAGGACTCCCATGACCCTTATTTTTGTAAAACAATTTTTTTTAATGTAAAAAATTAATTTCTTTTGTGACTAGGAAAATTTCACTTGTGGAGGTTGCTCAAATTCTTTTAGGGAGTTTATAAATTTTTTTTGAACAGTTCTGATCATGGTCAACTTTTATAGACTATCAGGACTCCTATAATACGACCCTTATTTTTGTAAAATAATTTTTTCTAATTTAAAAAATTAATTTCTTTTGTGACTAGGAAAATTTCACTTGTGGAGGATGCTAAAGTTCTTTTAGGGAGTTTATAAATTTTTTTTTACCAGTTTTGATCATGGTCAACTTTTATAGAATATCAGGACTCCCATAATACGACCCTTATTTTTGTAAAATAATTTTTTCTAATGTAAAAAATTAATTTCTTTTGTGACTAGGAAAATTTCACTTGTGGAGGATGCTAAAGTACTTTAAGGAAGTTAATAAATTTTTTTTTGAGACAGTTCTGATCATGGGCAACTTTTATAGAATATCGGGACTCCCATAATACGACCCTTATTTTTGTAAAATTATTTTTTATAATGTAAAAAATTAATTTCTTTTGTGACTAGGAAAATCTCACTTGTGGAGGATGCTAAAATTCTTTTCTGGAGTTTATAAATTTTTTTTTAACAGTTTTGATCATGGTCAACTTTTATAGAATATCAGGACTCCCATAATACGACCCTTATTTTTGTAAAATAATTTTTTCTAATGTAAAAAATTAATTTCTTTTGTGTTTAGGAAAATTTCACTTGTGGAGGATGCTAAAATTCTTTTAGGGAGTTTATCAATTTTTTTTTGAGACAGTTCTGATCGTGGGCGACTTTCATAGAATATCGGGGCTCTCATAATACGACCCTTATTTTTGTAAAATAATTTTTTCTAATGTAAAAAATTAATTTCTTTTGTGACTAGGAAAATTTCACTTGTGGAGGTTGCTAAAATTCTTTTAGGGAGTTTATAAATTTTTTTTAACAGTTTTGATCATGGTCAACTTTTATAGAATATCAGGAGTCCCATAATATGACCCTTATTTTTGTAAAATAATTTTTTCTAATGTAAAAAATTAATTTCTTTTCTGACTAGGAAAGTTTCACTTTTGGGGGATGCTAAAATTCTTTTAGGGAATTTATACCATTTTTTTGAACACTTCTGATGATGGGCAATTTTTATAGAGTACCAGCACTCAAATACAGCCCTATTTTTGATATATAACTTTTTATTGTTTAGCTCTGGATTAGCCGTGGCGGCGTCTCTTGTTACAGAATAATTCAGTAGTTAGAGGTCCTTCCCCTCACAATTTCAAATTCGTTTAAGACATTTGTATCTGTTTATTGTGTGCTGGAGTATGTTTTAAGCTCAATAGCCTATCATACATAGCCTATCAGGTTGTGCATTGTGCATTCTTAAAATCTGAAGATTTAAAAAATGTGTAAGATCATTCCGGGGGTTGTTTCTTTAAGATTATTTGATTTAGGATACATTATTATGTATTATACTAGGTCTTTTGTACTTATCCACAGTAAGAGGCGTATATTTACTTCACCCATATTCTTGAGATAGTGTCTTAACCTTAGAGAAGACTGCGTCGAGATAAGAAGTAAGGGTTGTTCTTAATGCATGCCTGGCTTGCAAAGAGAAAAGTTTTCGTTGATCATTTTTTCCAATGTTGTTTGAACATATTCTCCTGCCTTTTAAATGTAGTAGGTACCTACTGTTATTGGACGTAATTATCGAACTACCATAGGATACCAATAATAATTAAAATGTTCCTTTTTCATCCTCCCAAATCCTCTTATTATTTTAATAGTTAAATAATTTAAAAATATGTATTTAGGTACATAATTTTCCACCCCTACGTCCCGTTACCAAATCCGGTACATTTTAATTCAAAAATTGTAACATCAATTGATTTTTGTGCAAAAAGCTTTAGTTGATTAAGAGGAAAATAACGAAATAAATAACTCTTCATCGATAGTTAAAAAGTTTCAAAATAGTTTGTTATTTCCATTTCCACAGTTAGTTCCTCTTTTTTCTCTCTCTTTCTCTCATTTACATCAGTTTTCTCGTAAATTTTAATTTTCCTTTCTTGTAGATTTTGCCATTATTAAAAATAAAATAAAACAAAACTTGAGATAGTACCGGATAATCAAAAGTCATAACACAATTCAAATTAGAATCGATGTTTTTAGTTCACATTTGCATCCGAGAATTGGAGATTTAATCCCATAAAACGATTTACTTATGATGTATTGAAGCGTCGGCTCCTGGTATAGACTTGTGGCGTCCGGACGCACCATCAGAGAACAAAATTAATCATAAAGTATTGCCTTCATTTTATAGTAATTATAAGTTTTTTATTTTATATTTTTACAAACTTAACATTTTTCTTTTCTTTCGAGAAGAACATTATATTTAATTTATGGTATGTTTCGTTGTTTAATGGGGTGTTTGATAATGTTCATCACTATGGCCGCCTTTAAATTTACAACAAAATTGATTCTTTTTAATTAAAAAGAAAGATAATAAAAAAGTTGGAACAAATAATTAATAAAGAGTTGCACCAACTAATAATCAATAATTCAAAAACTTCCAGTTTCAATTTTATCAACTTATTGTAATTAACCGATTATTATTGGCGGTCGCGAGTTGAGCTTAAGAGGGTGCTGTAGCTTTTATAATTTGAGATTGTAAATGTGGGAATGGGAAAGAATAAAATTTAGGAAAGTTGAAACTGTACTTTGATATTTTTTTAAATAGGGGTAGCTTTGAAAAAATAAACGATCGAATTTGAAGGGTTAATCTTAAACAGTTTCAGTTTCAGTTTCAGTGGTCTTGTATAACACAAAAGCTAATTGTGAATTTAAATAAAATTCGCAATATCTCATTAACACGTCGGCAAGGGGTTTCAAAAAAATTATTACAAAAATAATTTTTTATTGAACTGTATCAACAACATACGTTACTTTATACGTTTTAATTGGTCATAAAATCGTCCTTTTCATCAACATATTATCATTATTTTGATTTCGTTACTATGGCAACTACTTTATGATCTGAAGACCGTAAAATAGTATTTTATGGTCTCTAATTCGGCTTAGACGGATGCGCAATCTATTGACATTTATGTGAAGTTTTTATCTAAATAAGTAGGTAAAATTAAATTTTTTATCTTTACCGACACATGACCACCTTAATATGTATAAATTAAGATGAAAACGAAGTATTTATGGACTTTAATTATTTAATTTAGTTAATAAATTTATTGTTAATTATTATTAAACATTTATTACTAAATTAATTATTTATTGAGTTTTTTAAGTCACGTGTCGGTAAAGATAAAAAAATCTAAGTTTACCTATTTTATTTGTCGTCTATAAATATTACTTTTACCACGGTAATAAATATTGAAGGTACGCCAACGGGCTATCTTACAACTCGTAGCGAACTGAGGCGACTTTTGAATGATTTATAAGACAGAGAATATTGAGATATTGTTGTGCCAATCTAAGACAGAGAAAGCGCATTAAGGGGATATTATTCGCACTAATTCAATGTGTTTAATCAGTCATCAAAATTATTAATAATGATTTATTTCTTTAAAAGCTAATAAGTTATCACAAAAAAGTGTTAGTTAATCGGGGTAACCTACGTAATAATTATCTTAATGTGCTTTTTCTTTTGCCGCTAGTGGTCAAGTTTTGCTTCAACTTGGAACGTCCGTTGGCGTACCTTTTATATTTATTACCGTGACTTCTAGTATTATGCCTAAAAATTTGAGGTTATGTACAATTCATTTAAATATTGTTTGATGCAGTCGAAATAAAAATACTCTATGACACACGGACGTAAAATTTTAGGACTTAGGCTCCTGTAAAAGCGTAAAACATCGTTTTACGTCCTTGCATCATATAATACTATTTTAAATATGCTATAGGTATAGAAACCGCAGTAGAGTGGTCAAAGAAGCATTTTGGAGGAGGGGTGCCGATGCCGCGTAGATCTTTGTTTTGCCTGTTCATCACATTTTATTTGTCTGCTCTAACTTAAACGTGACCTAACCTAACTAACCTAAAATAATGTCCCCAGTAGGTTGAGAGTACTTCTAGTTGATGTTTTAGGCCCCTTCTTTTGAGCCAAATTTATTTGCTCTGCATATTTCTTTTGGAAAATAATTTCCAATCAATTGTTTGGAGTTAAGACAACTGCTTGCAAAAGTGACAAGCTTCTTCTTTAACTGTCATGCTTCCGGTGGCGTAAATAACGGGGTTGTGGGAGGGTCCCCGAAAAATTCCGTAGTTTGTAGGGAGTACCATAGGTACAAAAATATCTGTTTTTATAATATTTGAGAAATTTTAAAAATAAGTAGTAAATGCTTTTCATCGGCAAACTGCAATTAAGTTAAACGATCTGTTGTAAAAGTTTTAAAAATAGTTACAAATAAACCCTTATACCTACCTATAAATAAGACAGTGACAGGAAGAATATTATGAATTTTGGACTTCTAACTAGTGCGGCTGCTTCCTTCCGAAAAATGAATTAGTGAGTGGGGGGGCTGGCGTCCCACTCTGAACCTTGAGAAGAGGATTCAAAGCTCATAGTTACGCCACTGACCATAACCATTGAACATTAATTGAGCTTGAGCCCTTCCGGAACATACGTGTTCTTGTATATTTAATACTTATTTTGTAGTGAGGGCTTGAAACTATAGATTTTGGCCAGTATATGTGTGAGAAGTGTTTCTTGAGGCGTAGCTGAGAGAAACACTGACCAGTGTGGTAAATAACGGGCCCGCAGGAGGAGCTCCAGAAACATCGTTGAGTATGAAATTTCGTTATAAAATCGAGTTGTGGTTAAATAAAATGATTATTAACGGGATTAGGGAGTAGAGACTCCACTCTGGATTTTGCGGGAGGGCCCCCAAACTATTAGTTACGCCACTGCATGCTTCTACAGGGTGATAAAAATGCAATATGCCACTTCGTTTGATTCTCATGATATCATGCATTGCTGGGGAAATAAAAAAAAAAATTCTTATTATCTTATGATTTATTATCTTGTTTGTTGAAAGTGAAACAGATTTAAAATGGTGGATCCAAGATGGCGGACGTTAAGTAGTTGACTTGACTTGCTCGTGAACTATAATTTCAAACCGTCACATCCGTTAATTTTGATATCCCATGCGATAGAAGGATGTAACGGAGGCCATCGAAGTGACATATCAAATCAAAACAGTTCATGTAGGTTAAGATTTAAATGTTTAATATTAAATATTATAAAACTTGTAGGTGTTAAAGGAATTTTTTGAAATGGAATAATATTAATTTGAAGCGAAAAAGGTTAAAAAAGTAGCAAGTCTATTATAAGGGAGTTAAAAAGGACGATATAATCGATAAATACAAGTTTTTAACTCTTTGGGTCATAAAAGTATATTAAGTTCGTTTTACAACACTTGGAGAGCAATAAAGCTCGTCCGAAAGTATCGGATAATTAAAAAAGCGGCAATTGTTATAATTCTTAAAAGGCGTTTTCGTAGAAGTGCTGATTTCGCTTAGTGAACGAACAGTAGCATCACAACTTATGGCGATGGCCTAGTGACGCTCGTAAATATCACGAGAGGCGGCATAATCTCCTGATGCTAATCTGCAACCGATCTCCACATGTAGGAAAGAAGAGAAACAAACACACGAAAAGCAGGTGAAAGAGAGAGACGCTTTTGTCACATCATGGCCTCTTGTTGTAATTAAGGGAGGAGGAGACGGTCGAATAGTTCGCCGGACGTTTCTGATAAGACTAAAATGCGACGCTCGACATACGAAGACGAACGGTCGAGTAGAAACTTCATTATTTTATTGCTCGTAAAGAAAACTAATCACGAACTAAAGAATTAATTTTAACGACCCTTAACTCTTCCTCCTTTATATTATCTAAACGGTATTTTGTTTAAGAATAATTTATGTAGGATAATAATAAACACATGTCGGGACTCGGGAGCGAAAATAAAAAAAAGTGGGAGCGAAATTAATCTGTGTATTTCGAAAGAATGATTAGGTATTAGCTCTTAGCAAATGAGTGCAAATCTTTCATTATCCTGAAATATATGAAGCAATGCAAAGTCATAATTTAAATACTAAGTGTTATTGTTAATATCAGAAGCGAACGGCGATTTACTCGTGTTGTAGGAGGGTTGGGGGTGAGAGTGTCCAGAGAGCGCGATAACCGCGATCCAAGCGGCTCTGGTCATTAGCACGCCCCGGGTCCAAGAATGGCCGCTCGATGTGTGCTTATCCCACTTATAAATCATTACAATATGCAATATAATTCCGAGGTCTATCTGCTTTTTCGCAGGCAGATGCTCTTTATATGGGGAGGACTAGTAATAAATCGGAACCCTTTGGGAAGACATTCTTATAAATAAACACACAAAAAGCTGACACTCATATATCCCGGTGTCACCATCCATCTCTGGACTTCTATTGTTCTGTACTGATTTACCACAAGTCCGCTAGAATACAATGCAATGCAGTAGTGCACCGTGGATACATATCGGTTCAAGTTAAAAGCTTTATGTATACTCGATACACTCGATGGAGTAAGAATGTCAATGTGATTGACCTCGAGATTCCGCATAAATTTGCGCATTAACCAAATAATTTTTTTCACATTTCGGATTGGCGTAAAAAGGTACCGGACGTTAACGTACGAGGTCGCGAGATTGGATTATCAGTTGTAAAGTAGTTGTAAACATAACATTAGTCGTTCTAGTACAACGTCACGTTCGGTAGCCAATATCAGCATTGAGCGTCTTCCCGGTAATTTGGTGAAACAAGTAGCGAACGAAGCGCTACTAAATAACCACGCCGATCTAATCTAAACGACTCTGAGTTATTCGGTCTGCATTTGTGCATCGTTCGCTTACCAACCCCGTATTTTTCAATCTTATAAAAAAAGAAGTTCGCAATTGAAACTGACGACTGATATCACGATTTTTTTTCCACCCGACGAATTATACCAATTTAATTAGAATAACTCGCATCGACGATAATTGAGCCAACAAGTCACGCACCAAAAATAGGAGCGAAAAATAAAAATTTTCCAATCGTTTAAATTTGTTGTTTGAAATTTGGGGTTCGGTTAATCTTAACTTATAAGGTTATAACATCTAAGAAAAGTTCAACTTAGTTTAGTCCGACCTCTCGTGCGCGTAAAATCATAACCTTCACATAAAGGGGAAAATTCAACCGGTGGAAAATTTTTATATTTATTTGTAACAAAACATTTTTAAAATAAAGAAGGCTTGTGGGAAAAAAAGATTAAAAAGATACGCTGGCGTATTGTATTTTTAATTTTACTTTAGAGGAAATAGAAAGAAACTTTCGTCAAGACAATGTTAAATATTTTAAGGGTTTCGGTCGTGTGTTGGCCGTGGGACAAAGAGATCAAGGCAGCATCGTGGTTTCCCTCCCGAGATTAACCTACTACTTTAATCTATGCTGAATTAAACATTAACCCCTTAACACGTACAAACAACTTCTTCTATCGCCACTTTTCTTCTCTTTTTTTCTGCAATAACGAGAGCGAGGGCTTCAGTTGTGCGACTTGATTTAAATTTCGAAATATTTTATTGCTTATCGAGGATTATGCAAATTTGATTAAATATTTTGTGATAAAGTTGAAAGGTGCAATAAACTTGTGATTGTTATTTAATCCAAATCTAAGCGAAGAGGTTTCATCAGTCGCGCGCTGTGTCTGTCGGACGTAAAACTTATTGGCATACGTAGATATCAACGTTCAACATACCACGCACCATTATACATGCAGTTTTATAAATTGCATCTCAATAAATAAGTAACTTTATATTCTGACTACAATCAACTATCCTATTTTACAGGCAGACGAAACAATAAAATCACTAAAATATGATTGAGAAATTACTTTTTATTTTGCACACAAACACGATCCCTAAGTAATAAATATTAAATAAGCGCATGTTGGTTGCTTTGGTATTCGTTTACTTAAAATGGTCGTCTTTAAGTTATGTTAAGTGCATCCATAAAGATGCGTCACAAAATAATTGCAAAAAATTAATAAGTCCAACAACTTAATAAAAAGGAGGATTATAGCATTTTTTTTAAATGTGTAAAAAACTCAATTTTACTTTGTAACACTTCTTTCAGACGGTGCGCATATTTTTAAGTAAGAAAACAACCCAGAATTAATACAAGATCGAACGCCGCGCTTAGTTTGAAGTTTGCGTTTTAAAACGCGTGGTCCGTAAGAAGCTTTATTTTAAAGCCAAGTTTTGTTGCTCCAATCAACATTCCGAGGCCTCATTTGTTGAATTGAAAAATATTAGGAACTAATGCTCAAGAAAATGCAGTTTCATATAATACTCAAGCCCAAACGTTGTGGGACGTACAAAAAATACGTCTGAAAAGCCCGTTTCCCATCGGTGCAGTTTTAATAATCTTTTATGTTCTGGCAACAAATTTTGTTGCTGTTGGAATAGTCTTACGCTAAAGATTAGGGATTTTCATTTCGAATGTAAGGGAATTGTGGGCAAAATGGCATAGCGAGCTTCTGGAGGTTTCAGAAAACTTTTCCAAAGCAATATACATGTAAACTTTGCAAAACATTTATGTTATTTAAGCGTTTTCCATGTTTGGTCAAAATAACACACCTATGCCATCTTGCCCGATGTATCAGAGCAAAATGAACTTTTTACATATTTTCTTAAAGATGGAATAGGTAAACCAAGTTTTGTACTCGGTAATAACCATTTTTAAATAGCAAACATGAACAGAGGAAGGTCTGAGGAGCTTATAACGTTTTTTAATAAAAGTTTGAGTAATACTGGTACGCCCAAAAACTGCTTCAAACAAAAAGTATGCCATTTTGCCAACAATTCTTACAAACGAGTTATATTTATAGGGATATGGGTATATTGGGCTTGGACCCTTCCAAATAATTTTGGACATTTTCAGTAATAGTTGGACTTAAAATTTGTAATCTTTTTCAAAAAGTCGCCTAACAGCGGTTAAGTGACCGCTTGATTCCGTAGTGACTCCACAGCTATTTCGTTTCCTTCATTTGTTTCTCGAACCACGGCATCCAATGAAGAACAACGTCGTTGTCCCTTGCCAGAGTTTTGAGGGATTGTCTGCATTCCCCAGTAGATAAAGACTCAAAGCTATTGGCTTTAAGTGCTTTTATCGCAGCTTGACTGTCAAACATTATGTAGACTTTTTTCCTCTTTAAATTCCTTCGTAGGCATTCTCGGGCACATCTACTTCATACTTGATAAACCTCCAATATGTAAGGCACCAATGCTGCCTTTGGGTTTTAGAGGTTTATCTTGATACAATTGATGAAGTTGAAGATTTGATTTTAGTCCCTTTCTGGTCCGACTTGGTTGGTTTGGGGTCCTGATTTTTTTTGCCTTTTGATTTTTGCGACGACTACCTAGGGTTTGTAGTAGCTGCCGGTTTGCGTCACTGGCTGCTGGTAATGAGCAATAGGGTTTGCAGTACCTGCCAGCTTTCGTCTCTTGCTACCCGTAATGAGCATCTTAGGTGGTCTGCTGATGTCCCTTTGGAGCAGAGTCGCAGGTTGTTGTGCTCAGTGCGTTGAATGTTGAGGCACTTGCATTTTCTTGTTTGCTTTTTTGTGGGCGAAGCTGAATCTGCCAAAATCTATAGCCTACTTTGTAGTTAAGTTGTTTTAAACTTTCAGGGGATTGAGTGTCCATCGAGAGGGTAACCTCTAGTTAGAGATTTTCATCTCGAATGTAAACGAGTTATGTTTCTGGGGATTTGGGCATATTGAGCATGGACTCCTAAAAATAATTTTGGACGTTTTCAGTAATAGTTGGCCTTAAAAATGTAATCTTTTTCAATAAGTCGTTACTGCGGTTAAGTGCTCGTGTGCTTCCCTAGTGACCTCTGAAAGAAATTAGTAATCTGTAATAGTGATCGTCTTCTCAATGATCAGTAGAGGTTGATTTATTAGAGATTGGTTGGGCGGGGCAACACCTTGTGTAGTACAGATGGATGGAACGAGAACCTCCTCTCTTTCTCTCTCTCTCTCCCTCTGGATATCTCACCTTTATGTTTGAAGTTTTTGGTATCAGAGTCGAGATAGCTTCATTTGGTTCCATTGGCAACAGCTGTAATTAGACTCTTTTTCCCAACTCCCTAAAAAGATCGACCATTTTCAGGATATAAATTAAAATTAACAAAAATTTTCATTTTTGTTTTTATTCAAGGGTACATTAGATTAAGTTAGATAAGCTTAAGTTAGGTTAGGTTAGGTTTATTACCTTTAGAAAATAAAATCTCAGGAAAGAGGGATAGCAAACGTTGTCTATAGGAGAAAGTGGCATTTTGGACTTCCATGTCGCTCACATATCATTGTGACTGTAATAATCTTTCC
The DNA here is from genome assembly GCA_963924605.1 of Malthinus seriepunctatus. Classification (NCBI taxonomy): domain Eukaryota; kingdom Metazoa; phylum Arthropoda; class Insecta; order Coleoptera; family Cantharidae; genus Malthinus; species Malthinus seriepunctatus. The sequence continues at coordinate 3,841,439 of OZ004602.1, forward strand.
TTATAAAGCACACACGTCATTAAGATACAAAATGTCTTCAAAAGAGGTTGTTGTTGAAATCACAGCAATGTAGCTCAGTAAAGATTTCTTTTTTTACAAGTGTTTTTCTACTGTCTTTTATGTCTACATGTCAGATTAAAATGATTTCTCAAACCAAACCAACGCACAAACCAAATAAGCGCTGATAACCTGCACCCATCAGCGCCTACCACACGCTCCCGCGAGATGCGTGTCCCGCCTCTACCCTGACTGTTAGGCCTATTAGGTCATCATATTATAATTAGATCATATAATTAGATAATTAGATATAATATACAAGGTAGCCTATCGAGAACGAAACAAGGATGTTTTCAAACATTTAACTTCGTTTTTTTTAAATCACTCTGACCCGTCGGTTTTTATTTTCACCTTTATTTGCTACTTTGCACACCGCCTCTTCAACCCCTCAGCCGTTCGAGGTTATGTTATGCTACTGTAGTAATATTTTAAGTAGACGAGCGGTGACAATGCGCAGATACCTAATTGGTATTTATCCTCACCAACGCAGTAGTCAACGTATTTAAATTATTGTCACGACTGGGGATTAGTCATGACCTCTGGAGTCCAGACTCTCCAGAGTGTACCGAGATTAAGATAACAAAAACCACAATGCTGGAATAAAGTTAATTTATTTAAAAGACTCTCTTACTCAAATATTAGCATTATAATCCAATTACAACACATGGTCTTTATAATAATTAATATATCATTACAACCAACAAACGTTTCGCGTTTCCGAATTATAGACTGCAAGTAAGTCTACTTACTGACTCGTAATTCAACTCACCCTAAAAACCTACTTTGGGGCCTTTTATTAACTTGGCACACGCGCCAACTAAAATTGCTAAAACTGGCGATTTATGCTTTATCTCACATTCTTGCAATACCTGACAATAGTCACGTATTGTAAACTCTGTGTACATTAAATTCTTGTACTACTTAATAATTGCATTAAATAATTTGCGTAATATTTTTACGCGTGACATTATTAAAGGGGCGTGGCCAAACCTGCGCGAACTTACCTCAAGTTAAATTAGTTTTACTGTACATTATATTACTTTATGTTCTTTCTTACTCAAATGATTTAATGTTCCTTTTTTTATTTTCTAATCAACTTGCGTTTCTAAAACTTTAAAAACCATATTTTGTCGTAACAAATAACATAAAGCAACATATAACGTAATATGACATAACCTAGAAACGTTGTATAAATTAAGAAAAATACAAGTTAAAAACTTTTCATTTGGTGTCCGAATTTATCCGAAGTCCATTGGGTAATTTTCTGCAAAAAAACAATAGATCCCTATAAGAAAATAGAAAGCGGAACGTCGCGACGCGTCGCGACGCCTAGCGTCGATGTGATAAAATGTCGATTTGAGTATTGTTTGATAGCTCTTTGAACCTCTTGAAGGTCTCTGAAACTAAAGTAAACCAATTTCAAACTACAACCAAAAAACTGAATTGCGAATTATCAGTTTGTTTGCGTTATTATACGGTAACCATTTTGGATTTTTAAATTTTGTAAGCGGAGTCTTAAACGCTTTCACAGACCAATGCGGTCTGGGTCATGATCGCGATAATATAATAGTATAATAGTAATATAATATAAAAGTAACAGTTTTATATTTGCGTGTTCAGACAAGAACGATATGGTATTAATTATAGTTAGAACTGCAGCCGTGGCCGCTACTGCGCTTGGCCGTTACTGCCTGGGCCGCGTAATCGCTTTGGTCTGTGAGAAGCCTTTAAGCTACGCTTACGCAATTTTTTGTTAATCACCCTGTAGTCTAACTTTAACCAACAGAGCTTAATTATTTATTAACCTCGTTCGACAGCTTAGTTAATCGGCGTTGCACCCTGACAAATAATAAGTGTCGGTATAGCGGCGAACGCTGTGCGCTACACAGTCAGCACGTATAGATTCGTTTATATTTTTTACGAATTCAAAATGGCCTTTCGAACAAAACTTCAGGTCATTTTTGATCCTTTTACCTTCTTTTGTACTCGCGTCCCGTTTCAAAGGGAAACGCGTTGCATTTTGCGAAACGCTCTACAGTGTTTAATTAAGCTTTAATGAAGCTTCATTAAGTTCTCACGTGTTGAATGTGGAAGAGGTTTAAATCATCATCCACAGTTACAACCTGACCTACATTAAATCAAACGATTTTCCAATCAGCAGCAAATATTTATTTACTTGGACATAAAAGGGGTTGTTTTATTTTTTTATAAAAATTTAGTTTTTATTAGTTGGAGTTTTGTAAATAAGGCAATTAAATAAATAATGTGCGTACATTATAGTACTATTTAAGTATATGAACTAGATATGGTAGTTACAATGCGCTTTACGCTTTATGTATATTACGGCTTTTGATGATAAACGGGGAAACTCGCAAAGCTGGTTTATAGTTGCACAAGAGCTTTAACATACGCAACCAACTTTATGAAATCACGGCTTTAAACGCTTTAAATGTTTAATAATAGTTTACCTCTAGGGGGATTTGAAATTGTGGACAATCAATTTTATGTGTTGATAATAATAATAAACAAACGACGAAAAAAATTTCCTTTTCATCTCTATTAAGAAGACAAAACAGTTGAAACTAAATAAACAAGGCGAGTTGATTTTTATTTGTACAAACGTAGGAACAGGTGAAAAAGAGATGAGCTACGACAGTCCAAGAATAGGCGTCGTAATGCAGGATTTAAATGACATGGAGCGACCGATATATGTGCCACGTTTCGTGATTTATATTCGTATTTATTTTTGCAGTTGAGTGATTTACTTTCTTAGTTTGGCCGATGTGTGCGAAAAATTTTCGGTCACAACTAAACTTAATTATGTAAAATTTAAGACATCAAACAAATTTTCGCGTTATTTATTTATTTTTCGACCCTTCCGAACTTACATTAGTAGGTCTTTGCCAAAAATCGAGCAATAAGTTTGGCGAAAACCAAATGTACACTTTATCTTATAGTATCGAAATGAAACGTCCTTCATCATTACGAGTTTTTGTTCATTATAAGAACTTCAATTCTCAGATGGTGCATGATGAAAAATCTCCTAAAATTGACAGCTTCTTTATCTAGAGATTTTGTTCATTCATATCTCATTTTCTTACGCTCTTAAACAATGAGTTGTTCGAGGCGGTATTGACAGTTTTATAATTCACCACAGCCATCGTTTGCACTCGCCATCTTATGCTCTGATCTTCATCTGTCATTTCCTTAATGAGATCTAAGTGTCGAAAACTAATCTTTGCGGTACGTGTTTTTTCCCTTTTTTAAAGGAAAAATTTTTAATTGAATTCTTATTAAGTTTTTGTTTATCCACGTGTTTTAACGATAATAATAATAAGTTAAGGATAAAGCGTGTTTCACCTCAAAGTCACATCAATCCTGACCGAGACAGCATTTTAATTAAAGCATCTTATCGGTAGGTGCGGCAGTAATAATTTACCGGAATAGACAGACTCCCTCGGACAAACCTGCTGATCTAGGAACAACTTTCATCTCCATTGATGCATGGTTACTTTGGCTTTGTTATGTTAACATTTGATTGAAAAAAATTTATATATAAAAAAGTTAATTTTAAGTTAAGAAAATGAAATCGACAAATCGATACAAGTAGACGTGACTAGGGGAAGACGTCGATGATTGACTGACTGACAGGTACAGTTCTTTCCTTAATCTAAGGCGCAGTTTGTATTGATTTCCTATTTAAATGTTTCTTTTTTAGATGAAACTCATCTATTTCGTACAATTTCCTTTTTTTTCTTTCTTCAAAGATATGTAGAAACGTATACTTACAATACCTGTCACGTGTCACGTCAAAGATTAGTTCCCATGCCAACCGCTTGATGAACGGTCACTCAAATGTGCGTTTCCCAGGCAACGTCATGCAGCCCTTATTCGCTTCTTCTTTGCTGATAATAACAGTTATAATCGAGAATAATGATTGTATTTTTTTTAATGTTGTTATTTTTCTCTATTGTTTTTCATTTTCAAAAGGAAAACTCGACATAATGTTTTTTAATAACTTCTTTAAAGAGAAATATTTTTTGAACTACAACCATTGTCTTCTCTTTCTACCTTTAACGATTAAAGTAGAAGGAGAAATTCGTCGTTTTTCCTTGTTTAAATTAATGTAGAAATATTTAGATTAAATTTAGAAAATTCCACTCTTGTTGAGATTAATTGCATCACAGTTTTCATCAATCCTTTTGTCTACAAATAGGGGTTTGTTACACTTGGTTTACTAAAAAACATATCTCAAATGAACTGAATTTCATTCGTTGAGCTTCTACACGTGAACTTTGTACGGAGTGTCTCAGGATTCTCTTATGGGCCCTTTCCTATTTCCTTCTTTTATTATTTCTACTTCTTTTCTACGTCATTTCTTTAAATAATAATTGAGGGTAAGCTAATTTGCATTTATATACCCTCTATGTTCTCTTCATTTCCGTCAGTGGCTTTTTCTCTAGGTATGTTTTGAAAATAATAATTATTTTTCATCCACAGGAGAAATACTACCATAAAGGACAGCTCACCTCTAGGAGTGATGAAAAAAGTACGAGACAGTGACCAGTAGATCGTTATCGAAAGGGTAGCCAATTATTTAAGGGTGTGATGTGACTTAGGGCTCTTTTTTCGAATAATTGAGGGTAAGCTAATTTACTTTTACCCTCTACGTTCTCTTCATTTCTGCCAGAGATAGCAGGAATGCTGGCTTTTTCATCCATAGAAGCATTACCACCACGAAGATACAGCTCACCCCTCTGAATGACGGGGAATGTAGGAGACAGTGACCAGTAGATCATTTTCAAAAGGAAGCCGGATTATTTAATGGTTTAATGTGGACCTTAGAACGTTTTCTTTGAATAATTGAGGGTAATGAAAAATGTACGAGACAGTGGCAAGCAGATCGTATAGAAAGGATAGCCAATTATTTAAGGGTATGATGTGAACCTATTTCTTCGAATAATTGAGGGTAAGCTAATTTCCTTTTATCCTCTACGTTTTCCTCATTTTTGTCAGTGGCCTCTTCTCGACTTATTTTTAGAAAATAACTATCCTTCTTCACCTACAGAAGAATTACTACCACAAAGAAACAGCTCACCCCTCCGAATGAAGGAAAATGTACGAGACAGTGACCAACAGATCGTGATCAAAGGGTAGCCCATTATTTAAGGGAGCGATGTGGATCTTAGGACTTTTCATTCAAGTAATTGAGGGTAAGCTAATTTCCTTTTATCCTCTACGTTCTTCTCATTTCTGTCAGTGGTCTCTTCTTGACTAATTGTTAGAAAATAACTATCCTTTTTCACCCACAGAAGAGTTACTACCACAAAGAAACAGTTCACCCCTCTGAATTACGGAAAATGTACGAGACAGTGACCAACAGATCGTGATCAAAGGGTAGCCCATTATTTAAGGGAGCGATGTGGATCTTAGGACTTTTCATTCAAGTAATTGAGGGTAAGCTAATTTCCTTTTATCCTCTACGTTCTTCTCATTTCTGTCAGTGGTCTCTTCTTGACTAATTGTTAGAAAATAACTATCCTTTTTCACCCACAGAAGAGTTACTACCACAAAGAAACAGTTCACCCCTCTGAATTACGGAAAATGTACGAGACAGTGACCAACAGATCGTGATCAAAGGGTAGCCCATTATTTAAGGGAGCGATGTGGATCTTAGGACTTTTCATTCAAGTAATTGAGGGTAAGCTAATTTCCTTTTATCCTCTACGTTCTTCTCATTTCTGTCAGTGGTCTCTTCTTGACTAATTGTTAGAAAATAACTATCCTTTTTCACCCACAGAAGAGTTACTACCACAAAGAAACAGTTCACCCCTCTGAATTACGGAAAATGTACGAGACAGTGACCAACAGATCGTGATCAAAGGGTAGCCCATTATTTAAGGGAGCGATGTGGATCATAGGACTTTTCATTCAAGTAATTGAGGGTAAGCTAATTTCCTTTTATCCTCTACGTTCTTCTCATTTCTGTCAGTGGTCTCTTCTTGACTAATTGTTAGAAAATAACTATCCTTTTTCACCCACAGAAGAGTTACTACCACAAAGAAACAGTTCACCCCTCTGAATTACGGAAAATGTACGAGACAGTGACCAACAGATCGTGATCAAAGGGTAGCCCATTATTTAAGGGAGCGATGTGGATCTTAGGACTTTTCATTCAAGTAATTGAGGGTAAGCTAATTTCCTTTTATCCTCTACGTTCTTCTCATTTCTGTCAGTGGTCTCTTCTTGACTAATTGTTAGAAAATAACTATCCTTTTTCACCCACAGAAGAGTTACTACCACAAAGAAACAGTTCACCCCTCTGAATTACGGAAAATGTACGAGACAGTGACCAACAGATCGTGATCAAAGGGTAGCCCATTATTTAAGGGAGCGATGTGGATCTTAGGACTTTTCATTCAAGTAATTGAGGGTAAGCTAATTTCCTTTTATCCTCTACGTTCTTCTCATTTCTGTCAGTGGTCTCTTCTTGACTAATTGTTAGAAAATAACTATCCTTTTTCACCCACAGAAGAGTTACTACCACAAAGAAACAGTTCACCCCTCTGAATTACGGAAAATGTACGAGACAGTGACCAACAGATCGTGATCAAAGGGTAGCCCATTATTTAAGGGAGCGATGTGGATCTTAGGACTTTTCATTCAAGTAATTGAGGGTAAGCTAATTTCCTTTTATCCTCTACGTTCTTCTCATTTCTGTCAGTGGTCTCTTCTTGACTAATTGTTAGAAAATAACTATCCTTTTTCACCCACAGAAGAGTTACTACCACAAAGAAACAGTTCACCCCTCTGAATTACGGAAAATGTACGAGACAGTGACCAACAGATCGTGATCAAAGGGTAGCCCATTATTTAAGGGAGCGATGTGGATCATAGGACTTTTCATTCAAGTAATTGAGGGTAAGCTAATTTCCTTTTATCCTCTACGTTCTTCTCATTTCTGTCAGTGGTCTCTTCTTGACTAATTGTTAGAAAATAACTATCCTTTTTCACCCACAGAAGAGTTACTACCACAAAGAAACAGTTCACCCCTCTGAATTACGGAAAATGTACGAGACAGTGACCAACAGATCGTGATCAAAGGGTAGCCCATTATTTAAGGGAGCGATGTGGATCTTAGGACTTTTCATTCAAGTAATTGAGGGTAAGCTAATTTCCTTTTATCCTCTACGTTCTTCTCATTTCTGTCAGTGGTCTCTTCTTGACTAATTGTTAGAAAATAACTATCCTTTTTCACCCACAGAAGAGTTACTACCACAAAGAAACAGTTCACCCCTCTGAATTACGGAAAATGTACGAGACAGTGACCAACAGATCGTGATCAAAGGGTAGCCCATTATTTAAGGGAGCGATGTGGATCTTAGGACTTTTCATTCAAGTAATTGAGGGTAAGCTAATTTCCTTTTATCCTCTACGTTCTTCTCATTTCTGTCAGTGGTCTCTTCTTGACTAATTGTTAGAAAATAACTATCCTTTTTCACCCACAGAAGAGTTACTACCACAAAGAAACAGTTCACCCCTCTGAATTACGGAAAATGTACGAGACAGTGACCAACAGATCGTGATCAAAGGGTAGCCCATTATTTAAGGGAGCGATGTGGATCTTAGGACTTTTCATTCAAGTAATTGAGGGTAAGCTAATTTCCTTTTATCCTCTACGTTCTTCTCATTTCTGTCAGTGGTCTCTTCTTGACTAATTGTTAGAAAATAACTATCCTTTTTCACCCACAGAAGAGTTACTACCACAAAGAAACAGTTCACCCCTCTGAATTACGGAAAATGTACGAGACAGTGACCAACAGATCGTGATCAAAGGGTAGCCCATTATTTAAGGGAGCGATGTGGATCATAGGACTTTTCATTCAAGTAATTGAGGGTAAGCTAATTTCCTTTTATCCTCTACGTTCTTCTCATTTCTGTCAGTGGTCTCTTCTTGACTAATTGTTAGAAAATAACTATCCTTTTTCACCCACAGAAGAGTTACTACCACAAAGAAACAGTTCACCCCTCTGAATTACGGAAAATGTACGAGACAGTGACCAACAGATCGTGATCAAAGGGTAGCCCATTATTTAAGGGAGCGATGTGGATCTTAGGACTTTTCATTCAAGTAATTGAGGGTAAGCTAATTTCCTTTTATCCTCTACGTTCTTCTCATTTCTGTCAGTGGTCTCTTCTTGACTAATTGTTAGAAAATAACTATCCTTTTTCACCCACAGAAGAGTTACTACCACAAAGAAACAGTTCACCCCTCTGAATTACGGAAAATGTACGAGACAGTGACCAACAGATCGTGATCAAAGGGTAGCCCATTATTTAAGGGAGCGATGTGGATCTTAGGACTTTTCATTCAAGTAATTGAGGGTAAGCTAATTTCCTTTTATCCTCTACGTTCTTCTCATTTCTGTCAGTGGTCTCTTCTTGACTAATTGTTAGAAAATAACTATCCTTTTTCACCCACAGAAGAGTTACTACCACAAAGAAACAGTTCACCCCTCTGAATTACGGAAAATGTACGAGACAGTGACCAACAGATCGTGATCAAAGGGTAGCCCATTATTTAAGGGAGCGATGTGGATCTTAGGACTTTTCATTCAAGTAATTGAGGGTAAGCTAATTTCCTTTTATCCTCTACGTTCTTCTCATTTCTGTCAGTGGTCTCTTCTTGACTAATTGTTAGAAAATAACTATCCTTTTTCACCCACAGAAGAGTTACTACCACAAAGAAACAGTTCACCCCTCTGAATTACGGAAAATGTACGAGACAGTGACCAACAGATCGTGATCAAAGGGTAGCCCATTATTTAAGGGAGCGATGTGGATCATAGGACTTTTCATTCAAGTAATTGAGGGTAAGCTAATTTCCTTTTATCCTCTACGTTCTTCTCATTTCTGTCAGTGGTCTCTTCTTGACTAATTGTTAGAAAATAACTATCCTTTTTCACCCACAGAAGAGTTACTACCACAAAGAAACAGTTCACCCCTCTGAATTACGGAAAATGTACGAGACAGTGACCAACAGATCGTGATCAAAGGGTAGCCCATTATTTAAGGGAGCGATGTGGATCTTAGGACTTTTCATTCAAGTAATTGAGGGTAAGCTAATTTCCTTTTATCCTCTACGTTCTTCTCATTTCTGTCAGTGGTCTCTTCTTGACTAATTGTTAGAAAATAACTATCCTTTTTCACCCACAGAAGAGTTACTACCACAAAGAAACAGTTCACCCCTCTGAATTACGGAAAATGTACGAGACAGTGACCAACAGATCGTGATCAAAGGGTAGCCCATTATTTAAGGGAGCGATGTGGATCTTAGGACTTTTCATTCAAGTAATTGAGGGTAAGCTAATTTCCTTTTACTCTCTACGTTCTTCTCATTTCTGTCAGTGGTCTCTTCTTGACTAATTGTTAGAAAATAACTATCCTTTTTCACCCACAGAAGAGTTACTACCACAAAGAAACAGTTCACCCCTCTGAATTACGGAAAATGTACGAGACAGTGACCAACAGATCGTGATCAAAGGGTAGCCCATTATTTAAGGGAGCGATGTGGATCTTAGGACTTTTCATTCAAGTAATTGAGGGTAAGCTAATTTCCTTTTACCCTCTACGTTCTTCTCATTTCTGTCAGTGGTCTCTTCTTGACTAATTGTTAGAAAATAACTATCCTTTTTCACCCACAGAAGAGTTACTACCACAAAGAAACAGTTCACCCCTCTGAATTACGGAAAATGTACGAGACAGTGACCAACAGATCGTGATCAAAGGGTAGCCCATTATTTAAGGGAGCGATGTGGATCTTAGGACTTTTCATTCAAGTAATTGAGGGTAAGCTAATTTCCTTTTATCCTCTACGTTCTTCTCATTTCTGTCAGTGGTCTCTTCTTGACTAATTGTTAGAAAATAACTATCCTTTTTCACCCACAGAAGAGTTACTACCACAAAGAAACAGTTCACCCCTCTGAATTACGGAAAATGTACGAGACAGTGACCAACAGATCGTGATCAAAGGGTAGCCCATTATTTAAGGGAGCGATGTGGATCTTAGGACTTTTCATTCAAGTAATTGAGGGTAAGCTAATTTCCTTTTACTCTCTACGTTCTTCTCATTTCTGTCAGTGGTCTCTTCTTGACTAATTGTTAGAAAATAACTATCCTTTTTCACCCACAGAAGAGTTACTACCACAAAGAAACAGTTCACCCCTCTGAATTACGGAAAATGTACGAGACAGTGACCAACAGATCGTGATCAAAGGGTAGCCCATTATTTAAGGGAGCGATGTGGATCTTAGGACTTCATTCAAGTAATTCAGGGTAAGCTAATTTCCTTTTACCCTCTACGTTCTTCTCATTTCTGTCAGTGGTCTCTTCTTGACTAATTGTTAGAAAATAACTATCCTTTTTCACCCACAGAAGAGTTACTACCACAAAGAAACAGTACACCCCTCTGAATTACGGAAAATGTACGAGACAGTGACCAACAGATCGTGATCAAAGGGTAGCCCATTATTTAAGGGAGCGATGTGGATCTTAGGACTTTTCATTCAAGTAATTGAGGGTAAGCTAATTTCCTTTTACCCTCTACGTTCTTCTCATTTTTGTCAGTGGTCTCTTCTTGACTAATTGTTAGAAAATAACTATCCTTTTTCACCCACAGAAGAGTTACTACCACAAAGAAACAGTTCACCCCTCTGAATTAAGGAAAATGTACGAGACAGTGACCAACAGATCGTGATCAAAGGGTAGCCCATTATTTAAGGGTCTGATGTGGATTTTTGGCTTTTCTTCGAATAATTGAGGGTAAGCTAATTTCCTTTTATCTTTTACCCTCTACGTTCTCCTCATTTCTGTCAGTTGACCTCTTGTTAGCTTATTTTTAGAAAATAACTATCCTTTTTCACCCACAGAAAAATTACTACCACAAAGGAACAACTAACCCCTCTGAATGAGGGAAAATGTACGAGACAGTGACCAACAGATCGTGATCAAAAGGGTAGCCCATTATTTAAGGGAGTGATGTGGATCTTAGGACTTTTCATTCAAATAATTGAGGGTAAATTTCCTTTTACCCTCTACGTTTTCCTCATTTTTGTCAGTGGCCTCTTCTCGACTTATTTTTAGAAAATAACTATCCTTCTTCACCTACAGAAGAATTACTACCACAAAGAAACAGCTCACCCCTCCGAATGAAGGAAAATGTACGAGACAGTGACCAACAGATCGTGATCAAAAGGGTAGCCCATTATTTAAGGGTGTGATGTGGATCTTAGGACTTTTTCTTCAAATAATTAAGGGTAAGCTAATTTCGTTTTATCTTTTATCCTCTACGTTCTCTTTATTTTGTCAGGGCTTCTTCTTAGCTTATTGTTAGAAAATAACTATTCTTTTTCATCTACAGAAGAATTACTACCACAAAGAAACAGTTCATTCCTCTGATCAAATCGTGATCAAAAGGGTAGCCCATTATTTGTGGGTGTGATGTGGATCTTAGGACCTTTTCTTCAAATAATTGAGGGTAAGCTAATTTTTTTTACCTTTTACCCTATACGTTCTCCTCATTTCTGTCAGTTGCCTCTTCTTGACTTATTTTTAGAAAATAACTATCCTTTTTTTATTCACAGAAGAATTACTACCACAAAGAAACTGCTCACCCCTCGGAGTAATGGAAAATGTACGAGACAGTGACCAACAGATCGTGATCAAAAGGGTAGTCCCTTATTTAAGGATGGATGTGGATCTTAGGAGAGGACTTTTTTTCGAATAATTGAGGGTAAGGTAATTTCTTTTTACCTTTTACCCTCTACGTTCTCCTCATTTCTGTTAGTTGGCCTCTTTTTGCTTATTTTTAGAAAATAACTATCCTTTTTCACCCACAGAAAAATTACTACCACAAAGGAACAACTAACCCCTCTGAATGAGGGAAAATGTACGAGACAGTGACCAGCAGATAGTTATCAAAAGGGTAGCCAATTGTTTAAGCATGTGGTGTGTAGTGTGGACCTGGTATTCTCGTGGCATAATTGAGGGTAAGTGAATTTTTGGCTATTCGTTACTGTCTCCATTTTTTTCGGTTTTCCCCGGGACTTCCTCTTCGCGTATTTAAAAAAAATGAGAATTTTTTGTTCACCTAAATACAACAGAATTGTACCCCTTCGAGGTGTAACGTTCGACTAGCTGTAAGTTAGGGATGAAATCACATAGATATGATGATTTTTGATTTTTGTGCTCTCGTGCTGTTAGGTTTAATATGTTTCTCAGTATGTATTAGTTTCCGAATTATCTCAATTTGCTCATACTCAAATGTCCACAAAATTATAGATTCAACGTTAGAAAATTACTATAGACTTGAACATCGCAGTTAGCTGTTAAAACTTAACATTTAGGTGACAAATTGTTTGTCCACGACGTTTGTAAATATTTTATTTCTTCTATCGATTTCGTTATTGGGTGAAAAAAAGTTTTAAATTCGTAATATAAGAAAAGGTGTAGTTTATGATGAGTAGGTATTTAGGTGGATCAAGAATAGAGATCGCATCAGGGATCAAATGGATGTCAGTGGACAATATACACACGGGGTTGATGCTATTTTAACCCTATTGAATGTGATCATATACAGTGGCAATCCTACCGCTCATGTTCTGTCCGACCGTGTTACACTCGTAAACTACATGTTTATACCGCAAAAACCGCAGCTCGCAAATCGCCATCCACATCAGTGTCAGAATGTGTGTTTACCAATCTGCATTTTAAACTGATTGACGACTATAGCCTGCAGTTATATTGCTTAACACTAATAGGCTAGTTGGGTCTATATTTTCGTATTAAAACGCGAATTGATTGCAAAATGTAGGTTGCCAATTTTAAAATTATTTCCGAATAAACGAATAAAGTTTTTTGGTATAAATGAGGCGTGTGTGTAAAGTGTTGAAACGTGATGAACGACTCGGATGCCTAACATATCACCCGGAGGCTAATGACAAGAGAATAGAAGTTGCATTCTTAAGTCTTAAGAAGAATTCCGTGTGTTGCAAATTTATTACACTTATACAAAGACGAAAAGTAGATGTTTATCGAGAATCGAGAGGTATTGTTGAATAAAAACACGACGGGTGCAAAATATTTAAACTTACAGTTCAATATAAGCGAAAGTTGAGAGAAAAATGATAAAATCCAGATTTAGAAGTTGATTGATATAATGATGTGTTTGACGAATAGATCGAAAAGCCCGTTGATGGATCTATGACCGACAACATATATCTTCGTTTGAAACTTCTAGAGTTTATTTGAAACGATGTTGATGGACATACAACTTCCACACAAGTTTGAGTGAAACTGAAAATAAATTTTTCGTACGAGATCGTTTTAGTGAAAAAAAAAACTCTCCGCTGTTTTTCTTTTTAAATTTTTTGTTTCGAATTAATTGATGGTTTTCGTTACATATAGCAAATGTTTTATACTTACAAATTTTGTTGCGTGATTTAAAAAAGGAGGAATAAAAGAAGTGGATGAGACTGCATGCTTACATCAACTTGTGTTACACATAATTCGTGCCGCCACTGTTTGAGATGGGCACGATTTACAGCAAGTGATGTCAAATAGGCGACGTGAATTAGGTGCTATTTTGTAGAATCCGTTCGTGTAGTTTATTTTTAGTCAGTTGATGCCATGAATCTGCCCAATAGTGTTGTCTCTCACTGAATATTTATGTTTCCTTCGTTGGCGGATTGATTCCTTTTTATTTTTTACTAACTTGATCGAAACTTGTTTTCTATAAAAAACATCATTTTCCTATACTACAGTACCTTTGATCGCGTTTCAGAAGAGTAGGCCTTGCTTACATACATACAGTGATTGTTTAGGTTGTACTTGTACAAAGTGGATCAAATTGCTCGTCAATATTGCATTTAATATAAAAATTACGAGAGCAAACTAATCACACGTTCTAGATCTACATTTTTAAGACAAACTCGGTGGTGAAATCAAAAATCTGATACATTCTTTTGTTTATGAGTTGTAGCCCAAAATTCAATTTTTCATCATTGAAGTTGAACAAGCAATTTGAACTACCCTATACAACTGAAGTGTAACCACACGTTACAAATAGGACTGGAGGAATCGATTATTACTCTAATAATTAGAAAAGTATTTCAATTAATCGACTATAAGCTCTCGTGTTCATTAATTTAACTTGAAATTCTAATACTCGGCTAACGGCTCATGAGTAAGATTCAACCTTGTTACCTTACTGGCGTTACATGCTATGCTTTTCCGACGACTCGGAGGAATCGATTATTGCTTTAATAATTAGAAAAGTATTACAATTAATCGACTATAAGCTCGCTTGTTCATTAATTTAACTTGAAATTCTAATACTCGCCTAACGGCTCGTGAGTAAAATTCAACCATGTTACCTTACTGGCGTTACATAGTATGCTTTTCCCACGAACACTTCAAATGAAAACATTAGTCATAAGCTCGCTTGTTCATTAACTCAATTTGAAATTCAAATACTCGTCTAACGGCTCGTGAGTAAGATTCAACCTTGTTACCTTACTGGCGTTACATGCTATGCTTTTCCGACGACTCGGAGGAATCGATTATTGCTTTAATAATTAGAAAAGTATTGCAATTAATCGACTATAAGCTCGCTTGTTCATTAATTTAACTTGAAATTCTAATACTCACCTAACGGCTCGTGAGTAAAATTCAACCATGTTACCTTACTGGCGTTACATAGTAGGCTTTTCCGACGACCACTTCAAATGAAAACATTAGTCATAAGCTCGCTTGTTCATTAACTCAACTTGAAATTCAAATACTCGCCTAACGACTCGTGAATAAGATTCATAATTGTTAACTTACATAGATTTATAATTGTTACCTTACAGATGTTACTTACTATGCTTTTCCAACGACCACTTCAAATGGAGAGATGAGTCATAAGCTGAAGCGAACTTATGACTCATCTCTGCTTCAGCTCAGCTCGCTTTAGCTTATGACTCATCTCTGCTTCAGCTCAGCTCGCTTTAGCTTATGACTCATCTCTGCGCATGTACTGCGCACGACTGTTGTAGGATGTCTTCTATTTTAAACTTCAGTTTTGATATTCGAAGTAGAGCTTTCTGCATTGTTATCGTCGGAAAATAAAATTTCATAGCCAACTGCTATGATGGTTCAGTTGTCGATAATTTAGAGAATTTGGCCGTTTTTTTTTGTTGTTGGTTGCGTATACGAACATACGGTAGATGGAATTAACTAAGTTAATTTAAATTAGGCTGTGTTGTTTTAATTATGACAATTATTTTGTTTACAAATGCCGTTTATGCTAATTTTATTGCGCCCTCCTAAGTAACTTTCGAAATACGTGCGCCTACTATAAAACTTTTGATAATAATTTTCAAGTAAAATTCTAACCTTTTAAAATTTATACTTTTCATCTTCATTCATTACTTTCTTTTATTCTCAAACAAAAGTTTTTCATTTCCACAACAAAAAATTACCTAAATCAAATTTATTAACTAAAAATAATCATGAGCGATTTTAGTTTCTCAAAACGCACATCCTCATCCTCCCTCGTTTCTCACCATAGTATCCCCTCATTCTTCTCCTCTTTTATATATTTTTTTGTCTGTCTTATCTTCCATTTTATGTGCCTCTCACTCTCCTGATCGCTCTCTTTGTATATTTTGCTCGTAGCTATTTTTTATTTTGAATGCTGATATGTCCAGTATGTAAACGGGGGCTTGAGGCCCGAACTCCTCATATTGACTCGCTATGATAATAATAATAACCGCAGGGCAGCTGTGAGGCCCAGCTGTTGGTGAGTAACGACACCACGGTTACCCGATCTCTCCTTGGGAGCCTCGTTTCCTACCTCCTCGCTTGCCTCTGTCAGCCGACGCCGACAGTAATAATGGAGCTGTGAGAGTCTTATACCTGGAGGTGGAAGTTATAACTGCAGTATTCCGCTCAAGGCTCTATAGTTACTACCACTAGTGTTTTTCTTCTGCTTTCAGAGCCATAGCTTTAGACCGAGGCCTCCAAAAACGAAATTTCTAAATACGCCATTGTGGATGTGTTCTATAGGCGTACGTAAAATAGATATTGTTATTTGCAGAATTGGGTCTGTTCCTCTTCTTAAGGAAGGAATTCTGGTTCTATAACGTTTTTTAAAGACTTCTCCTTTTCGAAACCTCCTCAAATACACCTCTACGACTTTTACTGCCCTAAGGATGGAAATTATAATGCAGCTCAAGATTCATATCGACTGCATTTTAAATAACGCACCTCACCTAACACTGCCCTAGCACCGCACTTAGCATCTCGTCGAGAAAATTATATAAATTGTTTCATATGAAAGTGTGCGATGCAAAGCCACTCTCGTATAAAACAATGATTTACTTATTTTTTTGGTGTAATACTCAGTGCGGTGCTATGAGCAGTGCGAGGTGCGGTGCGCCGACGTAACCACGAACTAAATCTATGAGCCAATTTCCAATAAAGGGACGGGTCTATAAATAATTCTTATTAATTGTTGTTATTGGCGGTGTAAATATAAATTTTTATGGAACTTGTGAAAAGAGGGACATAACTACCGATAGCCCCCCTGAATCTGTCAGTGCTATAACGATTTTCTGCTTCATCATCTCACAATCTCAACTACCACAGTTTGTGACAGTGGATACCCCCCTCTATTTAGAATTCCAACACGGCTACTAATCTCATTTTATTTTTCAGTCTAGTAGCTTTTCTCTAAATATCTAAGGCTTACAATTTCTTTTGTTTCCAACCCCGAGGCTAATGTCATCGATACACCGTAGCATCCATATTTTATAAGTCTTTTTCGATGATGTGGGCGACGAGGCTTTTATTTCTTGTACTTAGAAACACCTAAAATTAAGTTATAGCCCAAGTTCTATTACGTGAAAACTATTTATTAGATAACTAGCTCAATTAAATTTAAAATTTATTAGATAAAAATTATGTCGTTTGAAGACGTTGAGGCGGAATAAAACAAAATTGTTTCGAGTATATGAATTTCTGGAGAAATTGTAACCAGACGCTTACGATAGGGACGTCTTTATAACAGATGATCTGTCCACTGGCGGTCGCTTAAACAATCCATATTGTTAGAATTATTATTAACGTCGGATGTGATGAATCTGTCATCTTCATGAATGCTGGGCTATTGTGGATGGATCACTGGTGTCAGATCCTCGTTATGTGGTTTCTACTGTTACTGATCTAAACTAGAACAACGTTAATTATTTGCTGAATAATAGTTGAATTGTACAAAATGGATTGCTTTGTCCTTTGTGTCATTTGCACTGTTTTAAAATTTGATAGATCATTTCCAAGTTTTAAAAAATGTACATTGTGCACCCAACATTATTAGGTCATTAGTGCGAAATTCTTAATAGTCGAACGAAATTTCGAATTTAATATAACGTCTTGACGTCGGACGAAGGAATTTGATCGATCAATTATTTCATTGCATCAAATGGCATCAAAAGGAATCAGGTTGTGACGTCACTGCGGACAGCTGCATGAAGTATCGATTAGATGCCTGTCACTCCCGTTTCGTCTCGTCTTGTGTCGTACCGTCCCGACAGACAGCTCCTCTATCCTTAACGTTTTCTAATAGTCGAGGTATGTCAATGTCTAAACTAAAATTGCATTTCTTGACCGAAACTCGACTCTAGAGTCGCTCTCGAATAAAACCTAATTTTAGCATAAAGAAATCAAACTTTTAATAAGATGGACATTCGGCATGACCCTCAAAGTTGCGCGAGAATCATGTTTTATTCAACACCCTCGAGTGCATTTCTCACGGTAACTTGAGAGTGCGGAATCACAGCATTTCTACAAAATACTCTTCCACTTTATGGTTCGAGCAGCAATAAGCTAGAAAATTGAGATAATCCTTGGGTAAATAACAAACGTATTTCGTGTTACTAAAATACTCCTGAGCCGCAATTTTTTTATTTATATTTTTCCGCCATGTCGCATTCTTAACTCGACAAAATCGAGTTTGCTTTTGCTTTTGAAAGCCGTTTTCAGTATTTTAATAATGTTGACCGCAGATGAAAAGGAATTGACGTCTCGTTTAACAACTTTGGACTTGTTTTGAATGCAACCTAACTAATTTTAGTTCCGCATTTGGTCATTATTTTGACATCGCCGACAATCTTCTCTTTAAAACTTTTAAGCACATTAAATTGACGACTTTTAATCAAATTTAAAAGCCTTAATTGTTTTTCAAAGCCGTCAAAGAAAAATTTTTATTAACACAGATAAACTTTTTAATTGGTTTGATGAGTTTTCCTCATAAAGGATTTCCACGGTTAAAAGAAATTGATAATTTTTGTCATCAAAATTGTATTATTTTATTTAAGGGTGATATGACACGACATGTCTTGAGAGTGGTGGAAATGAAAATTTTGTGCTTACATTCAGGAAAAACTGAAAAAAATTGGTTGAGTTAATCGCTTATTCTTGGGTTTAAACAGCTATTCAAGTCTGACTATTTTGTAAATACAGGTCTCACTAGATCTTCATCGGCTTGTACTTGGACATTGTAACGTAAAACCTCCCCACAACCAAGTCGGACCAGGGCTCATGTTACGTTAAACGAATTTTCGCACGAATCGAACTTTGTTGCGTTGCAACCGTCGCCGTCTAAAATAGTATATTGTACAACAAGAGATGCAATATTAGTTTTTTTCGTGAGATGTGAATTTAATTCATGAGCCGCCGTATCGCCAAGTGAAATAATCTTTCGAACGAAAAAGACCAAATGGTTGATTGATAAATTTATTTATGTTTTTAAATTTATGACACTTCTGTCAATTTTGCGTCATCTAGAGGTTCGAGAGATTATTTCACTCGTCGCTATGCGGTTCATGAATTAAATTCTCATCTTACGAAAAAAACTGATGTTTCATCTCTTATTGTAAAATATACTATTTCTGTCTAATCATCCTTCTAATTAAATAATCTACGCGGCTCATGAATTAAATTCTCATATCCTGAAAAAAACGGAATGGTTAATTATAGTTGCTTCAATTTTTGATAAATTTGTTTTTGAAATTTAAGACACTACTTCTGTCAGTTTTGCGTCATCTAGAGGTTCAAGAGATTATTTAAGCGGTGCCGCTACGCGACTTATTAATTAAATTCTCATCTCACCAAAAAAACTTATGTTCCATCTCTTGTTGTAAAATATACTATTTCGGTGCAATCATCCTTCGAAATAAATAATCTACGCGGCTCATTAATTAAATTCTCATCTCCTGGGAATGGTTAATTAATTGCTTCAATTGATGAATTTATAACTTTTTTTTTTAATTTAAGACACCTGTCACTTTTGCGTAAACTAGAGGTTCAAGATATCATTTGAGCCGCCGCTACGCGGCTCATTAATTCAATTTTCATCTCACCAAAAAAACTGATGTTTTATCTCTTGTTGTAAAATATACTATTGCGGTGCAATCATGCTTTTAATAAATGAATGAATGAACTAAATGAAAACGGCTCATGAATGAAATTCTAATCTCCTGAAAAAAGCGGAATGGTTAATTAATTGTTTCAATTGATGAATTTATAATTTTTTTTTTAAATTTAAGACACTACTTCTGTCACTTTGGCGTCATCTAGAGGTTCGAGAGATTATTCCAGTCGCCGCTACGCGGCTCAAGAGTTAAATTATCATCTCATGAAAAAAACTGATGTTTCATCTCTTGTTGTAAAATATATACTATTTCGGTGCAAAGATCCTTCTAAATAAATAATCGGAGGGGGAGGGTAATTAATTGTGAAATGTGTCATTGTACTTCTAAATTTTAGATACGCGCTTTGGAGCTTTTTCAGGCCGTTTCTTCATTTTTGGATATGTTATAGACATCCCCGTTTTCTATCGAATGCCACGGGTTTTATTCTTTAGAAATTTCCAGGACCGGAGTTATGATTATTTGAATGTCAAAATTTCAAAAATTTGTTGCCATTTCTTTTTTAATAAAAATGAAAACTTAAAAATTGGTGAATACATCAATTCCATTAATACCTATTATTTTACACTATTTTCGGTTAACAAAACGCTTCCGGTTAAATCGGAATTACCAAAATATCAAAAGTTTTTAGAAACACCTCGTATATTTTTTTATATTTTGAAAACTCGTACAATTAGCTGTTACGTGCTAGCAAACACTTTATGTGTTGACTTCCGGTTTAACTGGAAATGAAACCAACTTTCTTAATTTAAATTGAACACCCTGTATATTTTTTAACAATTTGAAGGCTCGTAATATTAGCTCTGATGATACTAAAAACTTTATACTTTACTTCCGGTTTAACCGGAAAGGAGACCATCCACTAATAAAAATTACATGGATCATCGGGAATGCGCAGTAAGGTCCGAAAGAGACATAGATATAAGAAAAGAGAAAGAGGAGGAAGTAGGATACGGATTGGTTTAGAGGAATGGGGAGTAGTCTGTCTCCATAGTTACGATATGTGTCAAATGTTAAACTGTCAGCAGTTACCATATTCAATGTTAGGGAGGGGGGTCATCTGTCACTATAGTTACCATATTTCAAATGTCAATCTGAACCATAGCTACCATATGTCTAGATCAGCGGATCACATCTGTCATCCAATCTGTCATTCCACCTGTCATGCCTTATGTTATCGCAACTGTTCTGCCATATGTTATCTTATGTGTCGAGCCAAATGTCATTTCATCGACAGATGAGATTGATAGATGAGATAAGATGACATATGAGACTGACAGATAAAGTAACAAATGAGTTTGACAGATCAAATTTACGGATGAGATGACAGATGAAATTGGCAGACAGGGAGAGAGGCAGAAATGGAGGTAGAGAGAGAGGGAGACCGAGATATATACATAGTTAGAGGAAGAGAGAGACAGAATCAGGGAGAGAGAGAAGGTAGCGTGTGTATGTGCGCGTTCATGATCTGTTTTTTTTGAATTTCAAATGCTTATTCTTAAAAATAACTTTAATAAGCACGAAAAAGTCCTGTCGTAGCCACATCGGAGTTTTTTATATATCCATACTTTCCTCCTATGAACTCGCTTATTCTGGGATTGTGTTAAACTAGTCTCCTCATTGTGTTTTTATAATTTTTGTTGAATTTTCTTTATTCGTTGTGAATAAAATTAATTTTTCCTTCCTGAAAATTTAAAGCATCAATTGGAATTCCGGCTAATGCACACGAACCTTGTTAAAATCCTTTTAAAATTTTCTGCTTAATTAATTTGTATAAATTTGATGAAAAGTTAGAAAATAAAAATATTTATTAATATGAGATTTTCATTCAACTTTATAACATTCATAAACACATGCTGAAGTTTCATTTTGATATTTTAAAATATCGTCGAAAAAATGATGATGTTTTGTTTGATAAACTCCCAACTTCTTTTGACATTTGATGAAGCATTTCAAATTTATTTACAAAGCTAGTGTAGTAAATGTTTCGACTTTGATGCAGTTAATATTAAAAACCAGAATTTATGTATCTTTTTGTTTATAATTGAAATATTTTTGTATTTTAATTTCGCCGTTTTCAAATTCATAAAAATTATATAAATAATTAATTTCTTAAACGCCTTTTGTAATGTTAAAGTGTGCTTTGTAAAATGTTGCTTTTTCGGTTTTTATTTGATACTCAAAAACTCAAAGGGCTACTGTATCATCACAGGTTTTGCCAATTTACTTAACCTCAAATATATTTAAATAATGTTCTTCCCTTGCGGTTTCCGGAGATAGAATAAGGAGTATGACTGTTCGAACTAGGATGTTGTAAAAAAGGCGACTCGTTCTCGCGAATCTTTTAATTTGTCTCCTTATATACGTAAGTCATTAGACCGCGTGTCCTTTAGAAAACACGCCGCAAGCGGCTCTTTTTCTAAACTTGGACTCGTAGGTTAATAAGGTGCCTTATGAAGCTAGTTCTTTAATATACTATTTTTTAATTTGTCGCCTTATACGTAACAGTTAGTAGACCGCATGCCTACTTCAACACCCTGGTTATCTATATTTGTATTAAAGAGCGAGTCACATCAATAGCGCGCCCCCTAGCGGATCAACCTTAACTGTAAAATATTAGTGGGGCGTTGTGACTGTCATAATCCAACATTTCATATTTAGAATCGATCGGTTAAGACGTTCAACAGATATTTTGAAAGAATACATGCGTATACACGTACAGACAGACTTAATGCCAAAGAGGCCTAGATTTTAGGTCTGTTTAAAAATTTTCAAAATATCCTGTGTCATCAAATAATTTATTTGGCGTCCATTTACAAGGATTTTTTTACGACAAATGCGAAAGTAATAGTATATAACATTACAAGCACGGTAAAACTGTTTTTTTTTGCGGAAAGAGGATTATGATTGGCGAGCCGCGGTGAGCCTCTGTCACCTCTTCGAGCCTGTAAAAACAGTTACCTCCAGTGTAATGTATAATACTTTATTTGTTACTCACGCTTAATTCACTAAAAAATTAATTAAATTATAAGCAAACGAATTCTGTCAGTTGTCAATTGTTTTTAGAAAGCTTTGAAAGTCAAACTTGTAAACATTGATTTTCAAAAGTTATAGACAACTTGGTAAAATGACATTTTACAATTGAGTAACAAATAAAATGTTTTTTTAAAGGGGGTTGTTTTTCGCCCCTTTTTCAAAGTTACTAAAAGTTATTTGGTTAAATAGTGTATAATTTGAAATTAGACACAAACCAAACATTATTAAATGTTTGTAAATTATTCTTAAAAAGACGAATATGAAAATTGTACCTTACCTGAACTCATTCATTGTAAAGCGCCCTTAGCGAGAGGAAATTACAGATACCACGCTCGTCTGATACCGACAATTCTGGAAATTACACTAGAGAAAATACACAAGGGAATTTCAGCAAACAGGTAATTAACAAGTTTGATGGTTTTACTCGTCTGCCGCGAGTTTAAATTA
The DNA here is from genome assembly GCA_963924605.1 of Malthinus seriepunctatus. Classification (NCBI taxonomy): domain Eukaryota; kingdom Metazoa; phylum Arthropoda; class Insecta; order Coleoptera; family Cantharidae; genus Malthinus; species Malthinus seriepunctatus. The sequence continues at coordinate 3,864,508 of OZ004602.1, forward strand.
AAATTGAAATGTTGACCTAAATGAAATTTGGAATAACAAATGCATCCCTTATTTTGTATTTTCTTATAACCCTTTTAAAACAAACGCTTCGGCACTTTATAAACCCTAAAAACTACCCTCTCTGTCCTCTCTTTAACTTTTTAAAAGGAATTTTTCTCTTTTTGTTAAAATTATTGTAATTATGCAAGTTGGATGTAACTTTTGTTATCTTTTAATGATAAACAAGTAAAATAAAGGGAGTCGGGGTACCCGCGCGTTGACTGGAATCCCGTCAGAATTAAGGGATACGAACGACTAACTACTCAAAGCTTTACCCTTACGAATGAGAATTACTTCTTGAAACATGAAGCTCGGCTTATGTTCTTCACTAAAGTTTAAGTTAATGCTCGATCTTGTTTTGCATTATGCATAACTAATATTTTTACTCAGGTATTAACTGCCGAGTTGCAAAAAAATTGTCTCCTTCGTGGAAATTAAAAAAATAGAAAAGCGCGCGTCTAAAGTATCTATTAATTTTTCTCGAAAATAATCACAAATTTCCCTTTTTCAAAAGCACAAATGTCATTTAGTTTCGATATAACTGTCGATATCCGGCTCGAAGGACCAAAAGGCCACCGCGATACATTCATCTAATCAAAGTTTTCTTTTATAATGTTACATTGGTGGTGTCCGAGGCACGGGTGGGGAGTTTAAAATTGCTATGTAAATTTCTTTAAAAAAAAAATAAAAACGAATTAAAACAAAGTACACGTACCTTAAAGTAGAAGAAGAGGGCGCAATGTAGTATTTGAAGTTATTATTATTAGTTTAGGTTAGCATAGAAAATGTAATTAAGGGTAGTTAAAAGAAGTATGAAAAACGTCATGTAGATTTGCATTTTATTTTAATTTGAAAGAACATACAAACTGTCAATTTGAGAGAAACTAAATGAAGTTAGAACCTCATTTTCTCTTTACTTGTTTTTATTAGTCGAGTCGTTTATTATTTGATATCGCATATAAGCTTAATAAAGCCATACCATCAGACAACACTGGCAAAATGTAAAGTGAAACGAGCATAGTTTTCGAATAATACCGCAGCTTCGCAAAACGATGTATTCTTTTCATTTCCAGACAAACTTACGCCATCTAATTTTCAGTTAATCTCATGGAAACAAGAATTAACGGCGTCGTTTGCAGGCATATGAAGCGGGGGCTTCATCCCGAATCGTAGTAGATACAGAGCCTGCAAAACTTCGCCCATTAACATTATAATACACTTAGCACGTGGCTGACAAGACGATCCACCATAAACAAGGTACATCATCCCGCTCTTTTTGGCATTTTCTAAATATTGCAAAAATTAATTAATAAATAAATCATAACGCCTACTTTCTAAATTTTTAAAACGTCTTATAAACACAAGAATTATTTTCCTACGCTAAAATTTTTCACACGGGGAGCTAAATTGGGTCTAGGACATGCGACTTTTACATGGAAAATTTCTCAATTAGTTAAGAGAAAAACTTTAAATAAGTAATTAAAACCTGCATCCAACATGTTTTTTAATATAATTCGGGATTTAAGGTCTTTTCGTATGCGGTCTGACACAAACGTTCCTGTCGTCTTAAAAAACTGCCTTGTCACCTAGGGTCCTAAGTCTACCAAATATATTCAAATTATACCCTTCAGAATATCCTGAAACTCAACCATATTCGATTTAAGTGTAAGCGGCTCAATGTACTCTTACACGATATGTTCAACAACGTGAAAAAAAATTATTTGATAGTTCCTATCCAAGTGTTAGCCACATGACATGTGCTGCACTCTGTAAATCACTGGTCTAGTTCTAACTCTGTCCATTACGCAGGCGATCCTCTCTTCGCCATAAAATAGACAGAAAGAAGATGAGCAATTATAGTCAGCTGATCACTCAACTTTTCTATCGTCTAACGGACCCTTTAACACACCTCAACGTTCCAACTATTGACACCTTACCAGAGGGCTACTCAGTACTCACGTCTTCAAAACCCTTCGAGTGTCTGAAGATTTCACAAGGGGGAACTACGTTGAAAAGAATTATTTGATATTTTCTATCCAAGTGTTAGTTCCATGGCTTGTGCTGCACGCTGTAGATCCCTGGGCTAGTTCTAAACTCTGTGCGTTACGCAGGCGATTCTTTTTCTATTGGGTCAGTTCAGACGGAAGAACAGTTAAGTGACCAGGAGGGGATCGTAGCCTGAATGGCATACTTTTCGAATTTGTGATCAACTCTTCGTCATAAAATAGACAGAGAGAAGATGAGCAATTAGTCAGCTGATCACTCAACTTCTCTCTCGTCTGAACGGACCCATTAACGCACCTCAGCGTTTTCAATATTTACACCTTACTAGCAGGCTACTCACGTCTTCAAAACCCTTGGAGCTTCTGAAGATTTCACAAGGGGGCTTATAAAGTTCTTAAACTTTCAAAGACTTGAGTTAAGGTTTGCAAAATGTGGTACTTGAATAATTTTAGAATGAATTTCCAGAGAGTAATTCCAGCGAGGTTATAGGCGTTCGGTTTACATTGGTCCAGCCGCTTCATCCATTGATTCATTCCAGCGGTTGTACTGGACATCAACCGTTTGTTTCCATAATTCCATTATTAACTTTTCAGGCAACGATCCAGTTGCTGAACGTCTTTGCAGTCGTAGACTGTGTAGAGACCATTAATTCACCATAATACACTTGTGCCAATACTAGATTAAAGCAATGATTTCAGTGGTGTGACGCGTCACGTTTGTAGTAGTGGGGGACAACAACTAGATTGAAAAATGAGACTTCCTATCCAGTCACTGTTATTGGATTACAAGTTGGGAATGTGATGACACGGTACTGAATGAATGGCATCACTGTTTCCATTACTTCAGTTACGTAGCAGTGCTGGTCTACTATGTTTATATGCCTATAGAGCCTGTGGTCTATCAAAAATCAAAAGATTTTTTAAGATGTACTCGCACTTGATGTGCTGTGTTAGACTCTTAAGGCTAATTATCATTGGTCAACAGTGGCATCACTGTTTACATTGCTTAAGTTACGATGCAGTGCTGGCTTAAAATATTTTGGGCCTACTATGCTGGTCTACTATGTTTTTGGGCCTTTAGAGCCTTTGGGTAATCTCAAAAATTTGTAAGATGTACTCGCACACGTGCTATGTTAGATCCTCTAAGGCTAATCATCAGTGGTCAAACAGTAGCATCACTGTTTACATTACTTAAGTTACGATGCAGTTCTGGCTTAAAATATTTTGGGCCTACTATGCTGGTCTACTATGTTTTTGGGCCTTTAGAGCCTTTGGGTAATCTCAAAAATTTGTAAGATGTACTCGCACACGTGCTATGTTAGATCCTCTAAGGCTAATCATCAGTGGTCAAACAGTAGCATCACTGTTTACATTACTTAAGTTACGATGCAGTTCTGGCTTAAAATATTTTGGGCCTACTATGCTGGTCTACTATGTTTTTGGGCCTTTAGAGCCTTTGGGTAATCTCAAAAATTTGTAAGATGTACTCGCACACGTGCTATGTTAGATCCTCTAAGGCTAATCATCAGTGGTCAAACAGTGGCATCACTGCTTACATTACTTAAGTTAGTGCTGGCCTAAAATGGCTTTTGAGCCATTAGACTTTTAGAGTCTTTGGATGATCTTAAATTTTTTAGGATGTCCTCGCACTTGTTGTGCTATGTTAGAACCCTTAAGGCTAGTCATCATTGGTCAAACAGTGGCATCACCGTTTACATTACTTAAGTTACGATGCAGTGCTGGCTAAAAATATTTTGGGCCTTTAGAACCTTTGTATGATCTCAAAGATTTTTTAAGATGTCCTCGCACTTGATGTGCTATGTTAGATCCCCTAAAGCTAGTCATCAGTGGTAACACAGCTGCATCACTGTTTACATTACTTCACTTACAGTGCCGGTCTGCTATGTTTTTGGGCCTTTAGAGCCTTTGGATGATCTCACAGATGTACTCGCACTTGATGTGCTAGGTTAGATCCCTTAAGGCTAGTTTACACCCTCTTTTATCATAAACGTGAGCACGTACATTTCTTTTTATCGACTTTTGTGCACTTTTGCGCTTAATGGTGAAAATTATCATTCGAAACAATCGAAAGGTCTCTCGAGATTACCCTTTTTGTCCTTATCGTCTAAAATAAAAACGACGCATATTTAGTTACAAAAGTAAAAATTATTTTTCCCATAGATAGTATTTTTTCGCATTTCGATCGTTTGTGCGCTGAAAAAGTAGATCACTTTTGCACTTATTTGCCCGACGAAGTTTAAACTTTATAATCCGGGCATATTCGATAATAATCTGAAATTTATAATAATTCATCCCTAATGTCATCTTTAATATCTATTATATTTGCAAGCAAAGTTCAAATTTACGACTACTTTATTCTGAACATTCATTTTATAATTGGTAACTGACATTGATATAAATTTAGAGACCGTGACTGGAATTGCTGCGTATCTTAAATCTGCACGTATATCATAGTTTTAATGTGAGCCTCGAACGCAGATTTGCTCTCTTCAGTCGCTTGTGTTTGTCTATAAATCCTTCCAACAAACGCACCACCGCCTATAATAACGCACCCCTTCCTTTATTGCCTTCATACGAATAAAACCGATGCGAATTTGTTTTCTCATATTTTCCAAAACATAAAGATAAGTCAACAAGTTAAAGTTACATTAGAATAATTCTTCAAGTAATAAAGAAAAAAGTGATAAGACAAAAAGTTTCAAAATTAAAAAAATTGCGCGCGTATATTGTATAAAAGAGTCGACGTCAACGTGTATCGTAGATTCCTCAATTCCTTTAATTTTCATCCAGCAACGCTCTTAACCTCCGCTATCGCCGTTGCCCCACGTCATAACCGCCCCAGCAGCGTCCGATAAGCCGTTATTCCGTCGCCCGACCCCGCACACAAAGGCCTAATTAGCCATAAACTCTCTGATTTATAACGGCACAGAAAATGCAAATATGAAATATGAAAATGAAGATGGGTGTAATAAAAGTGATATACGAGGCTCCGCAGAGCCATTTGTGAAGGCGCCATGACTCACTCGTCAGTTTTATGTGCGGACGTCCATCATTGCCGTGACAGCCTTCATTGCCGGGAACCGCGGTCTCTCTGCAGGGGCGGGCTAAGGTGACTTATCGCAGAACACAGCCTTTGTTCCAATGATTTATACTTTTAATAAAAATGTGTGACCAATGAATGAGTACATTTAAACTTTTCAAAAGATACTATCGTCTTTTCTAATACTTACCGAATCTATTCGTGACTTTACTTTAACTTTATGGCAAGACGTTTTATTATTATTTATTACTTATTGTGATTTATCGATTATACACCATTATTTATTTTATACGTAATGACTTATTATATGCGAATCTTATAGATTACACAATTCGAAAGACGATTTATTTAAATTTGACCCAATTTATTCATTAACACACGCAGAATATCGCCAACAACCCTCTCGTCTCGTAAGTGCTTTTCGCTCGCGTAATTCGCGTCACTTTTTAATTTTCCATTAATTAATTTGTTAAGCGCAGTGTCATTAAATACCGTCCAAGTACAGATCGAGGTCCATCGGTGTAACCTCGTGAAATGCCTTTATCTTGGATTAAAATGGACGTGTAAAGTAGCACTATCTAAATGTGAAAAGTAAATTACGATTTTTACAAGGAAAATGCTCGTTTAATGGTTGTTCTATGCGACGTTGAATATTCCATTATACAGCACATTTCAAAATATTTTTGCTGAAAATTGCTGAAAATGAAAAATATTTTTCATTATTTTCTTAAATCATATTTTTATTGGGTTAAATGAAGAAGGTTGCGCGATGGAAATTAACATAATAGTGTGGGAATTTACAGCTTAGGGCCGGTACTTTGAGTCTCGGTTAAGCACTTGGTTAGAGATAAATGTTGTTTAAAGTACGTTTTTCTCGTATTATTTGTAACTTGGTTAGTTAAACAGAATTTTAACCGAGACTCAAAGTTCCGGCCCTTAATAGTGAGAAGCTGAAGGTTTTATTAGGGTAAATCATTACTCTTAAAAATTACATTAACAGACCTCCAATTTTTACATAACGGTTTCGATGATAGGTGAGGTCAAAAGAGACGCAGAAGGTCTCCCGACAAGTCGTCAGGTCTTTAACTTTTTTTTAGTTTTTTGAGAATCTAGCAGATGAGTAGAGTTCTAGATTTTTATTTGTAAGGGCCGGTACTGTGAATCTCGGTTAAGCACTTTTTAGAAATAAATGTTGTTAAAAGTAGGTTTTTCTCGTATTATTTGTAACTTAGTTAGTTAAACAGAATTTTAACCGAGACTCAAAGTTCCGACCCTTAATAGTGAGAAGCTGAAGGCTTTATTAGGGTAAATTGTGACTCTTAGAAATTACATTAACAGACCTTCAATTTTTACACAACGATTTCGAAGATAGGTGAGGTCAATAGACCCAAAAGGTTTCTCGACAACTCGTGAGGTCTTTCACTTTTATTAAGTTTTTTTGAGAATCCAGTAGATGAGTAGAGTTCTAGATTTTTATTTGTAAGGGCCGGTACTTTGAATCTCGGTTAAGCACTTTTTAGATATAAATGTTGTTTAAAGTAGGTTTTTCTCGTATTATTTGTAACTTGGTTGGTTAAACAGAATTTTAACCGAGACTCAAAGTTCCGACCCTTAATAGTGAGAATCTGAAGGCTTTATTAGGGTAAATTGTGACTCTTAGAAATTACATTAACAGACCTTCAATTTTTACACAACGATTTCGAAGATAGGTGAGGTCAATAGACCCAAAAGGTTTCTCGACAACTCGTGAGGTCTTTCACTTTTTTTAAGTTTTTTTGAGAATCCAGTAGATGAGTAGAGTTCTAGATTTTTATTTGTAAGGGCCGGTACTTTGAATCTCGGTTAAGCACTTTTTAGATATAAATGTTGTTTAAAGTAGGTTTTTCTCGTATTATTTGTAACTTGGTTGGTTAAACAGAATTTTAACCGAGACTCAAAGTTCCGACCCTTAATAGTGAGAAGCTGAAGGCTTTATTAGGGTAAATTGTGACTCTTAGAAATTACATTAACAGACCTTCAATTTTTACACAACGATTTCGAAGATAGGTGAGGTCAATAGACCCAAAAGGTTTCTCGACAACTCGTGAGGTCTTTCACTTTTTTTAAGTTTTTTTGAGAATCCAGTAGATGAGTAGAGTTCTAGATTTTTATTTGTAAGGGCCGGTACTTTGAATCTCGGTTAAGCACTTTTTAGATATAAATGTTGTTTAAAGTAGGTTTTTCTCGTATTATTTGTAATTTGGTTAGTTAAACAGAATTTTAACCGAGACTCAAAGTTCCGACCCTTAGTAGTGAGAAGCTGAAGGCTTTATTAGGGTAAATTGTGACTCTTAGAAATTACATTAACAGACCTTCAATTTTTACACAACGATTTCAAAGATAGGTGAGGTCAATAGACCCAAAAGGTTTCTCGACAACTCGTCAGGTCTTTAACTTTTTTTTAGTTTTTTGAGAATCTAGCAGATGAGTAGAGTTCTAGATTTTTATTTGTAAGGGCCGGTACTTTGAATCTCGGTTAAGCACTTTTTAGAAATAAATGTTATTTAAAGTAGGTTTTTCTCGTATTATTTGTAACTTAGTTAGTTAAACAGAATTTTAACCGAGACTCAAAGTTCCGACCCTTAATAGTGAGAAGCTGAAGGCTTTATTAGGGTAAATTGTGACTCTTAGAAATTACATTAACAGACCTTCAATTTTTACACAACGATTTCGAAGATAGGTGAGGTCAATAGACCCAAAAGGTTTCTCGACAACTCGTGAGGTCTTTCACTTTTTTTAAGTTTTTTTGAGAATCCAGTAGATGAGTAGAGTTCTAGATTTTTATTTGTAAGGGCCGGTACTTTGAATCTCGGTTAAGCACTTTTTAAAAATAAATGTTGTTTAAAGTAGGTTTTTCTCGTATTATTTGTAACTTGGTTAGTTAAACAGAATTTTAACCGAGACTCAAAGTTCCGACCCTTTATAGTGAGAAGCTGAAGGCTTTATTAGGGTAAATTGTGACTCTTAGAAAATACATAAACAGACCTTCAATTTTTACACAACGATTTCGAAGATAGGTGAGGTCAATAGACTCAAAAGGTTTCTCGACAACTCGTGCGGTCTTTCACTTTTTTTTAGTTTTTTTTGAGAATCCAGTAGATGAGTACAGTTCTAGATTTTTATTGGTAAGGGCCGGTAATTTGAATCTCGGTTAAGCACTTTTTAGAGATAAATGTGGTTTAAAGTAGGTTTTTCTCGTATTATTTGTAACTTGGTTAGTTAATCAGAATTTTAACCGATACTCAAAGTTCCGGCCCTTAATAGTGAGAAGCTGAAGACTTAATTAGGGTAAATCTCGTCAAGTCTTTCATTTTGTTTTAATTTTTTTTTGAGAATCCAGATTTATGTTTGTAAGGGCCGGTACTCTGAGTCTCGGTTATGCACTTGGTTAGATATAAACGTAATTTTACATTTCCTTAATAAAATGTTTTTGGAGGTCAAAGAAACTATCAAATGATATACTAAACTCGACATTTAATCACATCGACGCTAGGTTTCGGGACGTTCAACTTTTCATTTTTTTATGGAAACCTCTGTTGTTTTTAAATTCGGATTGGCCAGTAAACAGTGATTTCGTAGGGGTGATGTGATGATGATTGTGGTGATTTGTAATACATTGTTTCGTATTTATCAGCCTGTTGAACGTCTTTTGAACTGTAAAATCAGTGTTTGCTTTTCTGTTAATCCGAAATTTTGCTACATGGAATATTTTCTCCCATGATGCTCTTTAACTTCTATTCTTTTGTGTTTCAAAAATTGTAACTTAATTTTAGGTGCTGTAATATTGAAAGTTGTGTTTTTGTTCAAGTATTAATAATTAATATTGAAATTTGTAATAAAACTGATAACAATTCAAATAGATCTCAATTTTGAGAGCATTCAATATTAACACAGCAATATGAGTAGGAAATAATAGAAATGTATAGTTTTTGCTAATGAAGAATGCACTAGTCACATGTAATGTGTTTATTATTTATTATTGTGGTAATGAATGGCATAACTCATTCTATAATTAGACTCATAATTTTAGTTTATGCTTTAATACGAAATTTAGTGCCAAAAATGATTGAATTTAAATTTATACAAAATTTCGTTACGTTGTGTGTGCGTTCTTCCGTTCTTCACCTATACGTACGCTGTGGCGAAGAGGAAAAAAGCGCTTGTAGTTATAATAGCGAGTTAAGTACTTTCGCTATTTTCTAAACTATTCAAACAAAACTAATAAAAGGCCATTAAAAGTATCTCAGTTTGGATGTTTGGAAAGAGTTATTGTTAAAAAGTTAGTAATTTATGACATTTGTAGATACTGAAATATAAAGCCCTGATGATCAGTATCACATTTCCATTTGACTATAAGTTATCTGAGTTTTTGTTCGAGTATTTCAATAGTGAGTCCCCAGAATCAATGAACCATTATGAAGACTATAAATAATAACATGGCAGACAGGCGTGGATTTCATGAACATTCAGGAAACAATATGACAACACGTAAATTACCAAATTAGATAGAAAGAGTGGAGATTTCAATTTTTAGCAACGGATAAACAATTTGTCTACCATTTTTTTCTCCACTAAAGAATCGTTAACCTGATGCTTCAAACATAAAAAAAAAATTTATCCACGCTCTCTCCAACACTTTTCTCTCTCCCTCTCACGTCATATGTATTTGGGTTAATTTGAATGTGAGGTTGAAATTATTGTTGTTATAGATGGTACAATAAATGTTCTTACAAAGTCATACAGATTAAGACAAATAGTGGTTATAAATCTCAGCTTAAAAGCGATACCAACTTCAAGATAATTTGCATTACAAAACCCAAAATGTGGCGTCGAGTCGTCTTTATTAAATTTATAAACATTAGCTAATTAATTTCAATTTTCAAAAACTCAACGACTCGTGATGCGAGGCCATAACTTTTCTTTTTTGGTCGAGGGGTGGGGAGGGAAAGAAATTTTATTGCTTATTGAAAAATCTAATAGAAAATCCACGAGTTTAATTTCTAAAGAAATAATTTTTTTTATATAAATTAAGAATGTAGACGCCACATTATGATCTAAGATGTCACATTGAAATGGTCGTTAAAATAGAAAAGAAGCAACAAACTATTTCGTGAAATGTTAAGCGGAAGGAAGAAGTCGCAGTAAATATATCGACGACATCAAACTGACGGAATTTTCTCTAGTAGCAAGTTGTCCAAAATTTACTGCTCTTTTTTTCCTCGTATGTGTTACTTGAAAATGTAATGTGTATTTCCTAGCTTAAATCGATTATCTATATATTTTGTAACTATAATCTCAAAGATTAATTTTAAATCCAAAATTTTTTAAAAGAAAATTATCCAACTACTTGCTTCTTTATTATGATTACCTAATACAGTACGTGTTACCTGTGTAGTTAAGAAGGGTTGTTAAACTTCTTGAAAACGAGGCCGACTTGTATGGGTCTTTTTAATGCTTTCATCGCAGTTTTAGAGCCAAATTTTAAAATACAGCCCTGTAGGTAACTTAATTTTTTATCTCATCTAAAACGACTATATTAAGAGTTAATTTGGATAATCCTGTATTTAAGACGACTAAGCCAAATAGCCAAAAGCAGGAAAACAGCCTTCTGCAAGTTTTTCTCCTGTAAGGACCTAATTTAGATTGTAGGCTGGCACTCAACAAGGACTATTGACTAAAATGGTTGACAAAACCAGCCTGAAAAGCCATAATGTGTAGGTAGATTTTCGTAGCCTTTAACCATCCCCAATTATAAATTTTTCCAATCCAAGAAAAAGTTACTATATTATAATATTCTTTTATTAACCCTATACCTACAAAAGAGGCCACTTTCATCATTGACAAATTCAAAATTTTATTAAATGTAGATAAATTTTGTAAGTGATAAATAAAATATGTTCAAAATTTTAAATTAATGCATTGAATTCGAAATTTTTACACGTGCAATAACTGATAATACTTTCCTATCATCGTTTGTCGTTCCCCGTATAGTTTTTAATCAGTCATTTGCGAATTTTAGTGTGGTTAATATCGCGGTTCGTGAGTGTAATTTTGTATTTCTTGGATATTTACTTCAGGCCCTTTTGACAAAAGGTATTTATTTGCATTGCGTAATCATTTTCTTATTTTTCTAAATTTACTCAGGGTCGAAGGAGGGTGTAGACGTCGATTTAAAAAAGTCTTTCTTGTCTTTAAGTTTATTTGCATACTAATCTTATAATTTTCTTACAAGGGTAAAAGGAAGGTGAAAGCACCAATTTTCAAAAATATTCTTAGTCATTTGCTTGCGTAATCATTTTCTTATTTTTCTAAATTTACTCAGGGTCGAAGGAGGGTGTAGACGTCGATTTAAAAAAGTCTTTCTTGTCTTTAAGTTTATTTGCATACTAATCTTATAATTTTCTTACAAGGGTAAAAGGAAGGTGAAAGCACCAATTTTCAAAAATATTCTTAGTCATTTGCTTGCGTAATCATTTTCTTATTTTTCTAAATTTACTCAGGGTCGAAGGAGGGTGTAGACGTCGATTTAAAAAAGTCTTTCTTGTCTTTAAGTTTATTTGCATACTAATCTTATAATTTTCTTACAAGGGTAAAAGGAAGGTGAAAGCACCAATTTTCAAAAATATTCTTAGTCATTTGCTTGCGTAATCATTTTCTTATTTTTCTAAATTTACTCAGGGTCGAAGGAGGGTGTAGACGTCGATTTAAAAAAGTCTTTCTTGTCTTTAAGTTTATTTGCATACTAATCTTATAATTTTCTTACAAGGGTAAAAGGAAGGTGAAAGCACCAATTTTCAAAAATATTCTTAGTCATTTGCTTGCGTAATCATTTTCTTATTTTTCTAAATTTACTCAGGGTCGAAGGAGGGTGTAGACGTCGATTTAAAAAAGTCTTTCTTGTCTTTAAGTTTATTTGCATACTAATCTTATAATTTTCTTACAAGGGTAAAAGGAAGGTGAAAGCACCAATTTTCAAAAATATTCTTAGTCATTTGCTTGCGTAATCATTTTCTTATTTTTCTAAATTTACTCAGGGTCGAAGGAGGGTGTAGACGTCGATTTAAAAAAGTCTTTCTTGTCTTTAAGTTTATTTGCATACTAATCTTATAATTTTCTTACAAGGGTAAAAGGAAGGTGAAAGCACCAATTTTCAAAAATATTCTTAGTCATTTGCTTGCGTAATCATTTTCTTATTTTTCTAAATTTACTCAGGGTCGAAGGAGGGTGTAGACGTCGATTTAAAAAAGTCTTTCTTGTCTTTAAGTTTATTTGCATAATAATCTTATAATTTTCTTACAAGGGTAAAAGGAAGGTGAAAGCACCAATTTTCAAAAATATTCTTAGTCATTTGCTTGCGTAATCATTTTCTTATTTTTCTAAATTTACTCAGGGTCGAAGGAGGGTGTAGACGTCGATTTAAAAAAGTCTTTCTTGTCTTTAAGTTTATTTGCATACTAATCTTATAATTTTCTTACAAGGGTAAAAGGAAGGTGAAAGCACCAATTTTCAAAAATATTCTTAGTCATTTGCTTGCGTAATCATTTTCTTATTTTTCTAAATTTACTCAGGGTCGAAGGAGGGTGTAGACGTCGATTTAAAAAAGTCTTTCTTGTCTTTAAGTTTATTTGCATACTAATCTTATAATTTTCTTACAAGGGTAAAAGGAAGGTGAAAGCACCAATTTTCAAAAATATTCTTAGTCATTTGCTTGCGTAATCATTTTCTTATTTTTCTAAATTTACTCAGGGTCGAAGGAGGGTGTAGACGTCGATTTAAAAAAGTCTTTCTTGTCTTTAAGTTTATTTGCATACTAATCTTATAATTTTCTTACAAGGGTAAAAGGAAGGTGAAAGCACCAATTTTCAAAAATATTCTTAGTCATTTGCTTGCGTAATCATTTTCTTATTTTTCTAAATTTACTCAGGGTCGAAGGAGGGTGTAGACGCCGATTTTAAAAAATCTTTTTTGTTTCTAAGTTTATTTTCCTAATAATTGTATAATTTTTTTACAGGGGTAAAAGGAGGTTGAAAGCGTCAATTTTCAAAAATATTCTTAGTCATTTGCTCGTGTTATCATTTTCTTATTTTGGAAAAAGGGTATTAAATGTTAATAGGGACCACTGTCTTAAGCTTCCCCGATTAATAGTTCTTTATTTTTTTACAGAGTGGATCAATATCCAGCTTCGTCACCCAGAGGTCTTAAAAGTTATAATCGAAAAATGGTGAGTGTTAATAATTTGTTTTCAAAAATCAAATCAGTATGGACGTGGTCATAAAAATATGCAAATTTATTGTATCTATTTAAACGACCAAGCATAGTTCAAAATCTCTATAAAAATTCCAGACCCGTAATTAGAAAATTTTTAAAATAACTAAAATGTTGTATCTGTAACATTTAATTTGTTCTGAACACCCCGGACAGATAATCCGACAGATTTTTTGTTAAATTTTGAAACTTCGTAAAAGTAACTGAATTTTCTTTTTACACGACGATAGTTGGACTGTTGAACTTTATATTACTCATCTATTTAAACATTCTCATAACTTATTACCTAGTGCTTTCGAGATGAACTTGAAACAGAATAATTTACCCAAATGTCTGTCTTGTAATAATTATCATTAGTAAAGTTATTATAACAATTAAAAAATTTAAATTTTGAAAAAAATATAAAATAAAAAGTGAAGCGAGAAAGCGGGAGAGAGAGAGAGATTGGAGTTTTGGAATTAAAATGATTATTAAAATGGCTTGAGTAAAACCAGTCTGAAATTAACAAGATCTCACAATGAGAGGCGCAGATATAGATGTAATGCATAACAATAAATCAGAATATGAATATGCATCAAGAAATAAAGCTATTGAGAATACCTGATTACGAAAACGGCCGCACTTGACAAAATAATCTGAATTGTAATTAATAGAACTGGTCTCAAATTTACGAATAAACTAAGAAGTAAATTTTGTTAATTAATATTTTAATTATTTACATCAAAATGAATCATTAGAATTTACGTCAGATTTGCTGTTATCATTTAATTTGAAACAGGTAGAGCGAACATAAAATTTACGATTTGTGCTAATTACTTTACAATTGTCTTATATGTTAACTTATAATTAGGTTGAATATTTAACACGGTCGTTTGTGCAAAGACAATTTAATTTATTACACACGTACTTAGTTGTAAAATATGCAATATAAATTAACATCCCACGTTTGTCCTGATAACTGCCAACAATCCACAACTAAATGTAAATGTCTAATTAAACCAATGCTAAACACTTCTACCATAGTTTCTATACCTACCTACATCGTATTTCCATAATATTTCCCCAATTTAACCAAACTCTTCACTTAGCCTTCCTCCTTCCTGTCTTGACCACACATCGTGACTGAAATATTCAAAATTGTTTATAATTTGATGCTCGTTTAGAAAATTATTTTACTTCTCTCAATTAAATATTTTGTTGCTCGTCCCCTGTAAGGTACGCACACTTCGAGGACCTTAGAAAAATACGTTTCTTATATCTTGCCCATTCTGCTTATTTAACGTGTTTATTGTTGCCGTTTTGTTCTGCTATAGGTAGATGGGGTAATTGACTTAAAAATTAATACTAAACAAATTTTTAATTTCAGATGTAATGTTGACGTTGGATGAGAAAACAATAGAAAAATGTAAAAATAAGTCGAGAAACTTTTGGATCAGGTGGCGAAGTGAGTCTGCTACGGTTGTCGCCGTTTTAGAAATCCAAATGTTCATCTCTTTCTGTCTACTCGGTCGAGTTTTTGAAAATACTTGAAGATCATTGCTTCATTTACGTCATGTTCTTGCTTTTCTAATTCACACCGAAGCAATCCATTACAACAACTTTTGCTTTGTCCATCTCGGTTAATCCTCATTTTCGAAATAATCACACCCTAATCCTAGGTATACAATAAATAAAATTTTAACGTAAAAATAATATTAAATCGATTTTTTAATTTCAGATGGTGACGTTGGACGAGGAAACAATAGAAAAACTTCGAAAATAAGTCTAGAAACTTCAGGGGACTCACGAAGTAGACTCACGAATTTACTACGATTGTCGCTGTTTTTGAGTTCCAAATGTCCATCTCTTTCTGTCTATGCCCTCGAGTTTTTGAAAACATCTGAAGATCGTTTTCTCATTTACGTCATCTTCTTACTCTCACATTCACAAAAAAAGCAATCCATTACAACAAATTTTGCTTTGCATATCTCGGTTAATCTTCATTTTCGACATAATCGCACCCTAGGTATACAATAAATAAAATTTTAACGTAAAAATAATATTAAATCGATTTTTTAATTTCAGATGGTGACGTTGGACGAGGAAACAATAGAAAAACTTCGAAAATAAGTCTAGAAACTTCAGGGGACTCACGAAGTAGACTCACGAAGTGAGTCTACTACGATTGTCGCTGTTTTGAGTTCCACATGTCCATCTCTTTCTGTCTATGCCCTCGAGTTTTTGAAAACATCTGAAGATCGTTTTCTCATTTACGTCATCTTCTTACTCTCACATTCACAAAAAAAGCAATCCATTACAACAACTTTTGCTTTGTCCATCTCGGTTAATCCTCATTTTCGAAATAATCACACCCTAATCCTAGGTATACAATAAATAAAATTTTAACGTAAAAATAATATTAAATCGATTTTTTAATTTCAGATGGTGACGTTGGACGAGGAAACAATAGAAAAACTTCGAAAATAAGTCTAGAAACTTCAGGGGACTCACGAAGTAGACTCACGAAGTGAGTCTACTACGATTGTCGCTGTTTTTGAGTTCCAAATGTCCATCTCTTTCTGTCTATGCCCTCGAGTTTTTGAAAACATCTGAAGATCGTTTTCTCATTTACGTCATCTTCTTACTCTCACATTCACAAAAAAAGCAATCCATTACAACAAATTTTGCTTTGCATATCTCGGTTAATCTTCATTTTCGACATAATCGCACCCTAGGTATACAATAAATAAAATTTTAACGTAAAAATAATATTAAATCGATTTTTTAATTTCAGATGGTGACGTTGGACGAGCAAACAATAGAAAAACTTCGAAAATAAGTCTAGAAACTTCAGGGGACGAAGTGAGTCTACTACGATTGTCGCTGTTTTTGAGTTCCAAATGTTCATCTCTTTCTCTCTATGCCCTCGAGTTTTTGAAAACATCTGAAGATCGTTTTCTCATTTACGTCATCTTCTTACTCTCACATTCACAAAAAAAGCAATCCATTACAACAACTTTTGCTTTGTCCATCTCGGTTAATCCTCATTTTCGAAATAATCACACCCTAATCCTAGGTATACAATAAATAAAATTTTAACGTAAAAATAATATTAAATCGATTTTTTAATTTCAGATGGTGACGTTGGACGAGGAAACAATAGAAAAACTTCGAAAATAAGTCTAGAAACTTCAGGGGACGAAGTGAGTCTACTACGATTGTCGCTGTTTTTGAGTTCCAAATGTTCATCTCTTTCTCTCTATGCCCTCGAGTTTTTGAAAACATCTGAAGATCGTTTTCTCATTTACGTCATCTTCTTACTCTCACATTCACAAAAAAAGCAATCCATTACAACAACTTTTGCTTTGTCCATCTCGGTTAATCCTCATTTTCGAAATAATCACACCCTAATCCTAGGTATACAATAAATAAAATTTTAACGTAAAAATAATATTAAATCGATTTTTTAATTTCAGATGGTGACGTTGGACGAGGAAACAATAGAAAAACTTCGAAAATAAGTCTAGAAACTTCAGGGGACTCACGAAGTAGACTCACGAAGTGAGTCTACTACGATTGTCGCTGTTTTGAGTTCCACATGTCCATCTCTTTCTGTCTATGCCCTCGAGTTTTTGAAAACATCTGAAGATCGTTTTCTCATTTACGTCATCTTCTTACTCTCACATTCACAAAAAAAGCAATCCATTACAACAACTTTTGCTTTGTCCATCTCGGTTAATCCTCATTTTCGAAATAATCACACCCTAATCCTAGGTATACAATAAATAAAATTTTAACGTAAAAATAATATTAAATCGATTTTTTAATTTCAGATGGTGACGTTGGACGAGGAAACAATAGAAAAACTTCGAAAATAAGTCTAGAAACTTCAGGGGACTCACGAAGTAGACTCACGAAGTGAGTCTACTACGATTGTCGCTGTTTTTGAGTTCCAAATGTCCATCTCTTTCTGTCTATGCCCTCGAGTTTTTGAAAACATCTGAAGATCGTTTTCTCATTTACGTCATCTTCTTACTCTCACATTCACAAAAAAAGCAATCCATTACAACAAATTTTGCTTTGCATATCTCGGTTAATCTTCATTTTCGACATAATCGCACCCTAGGTATACAATAAATAAAATTTTAACGTAAAAATAATATTAAATCGATTTTTTAATTTCAGATGGTGACGTTGGACGAGGAAACAATAGAAAAACTTCGAAAATAAGTCTAGAAACTTCAGGGGACGAAGTGAGTCTACTACGATTGTCGCTGTTTTTGAGTTCCAAATGTTCATCTCTTTCTCTCTATGCCCTCGAGTTTTTGAAAACATCTGAAGATCGTTTTCTCATTTACGTCATCTTCTTACTCTCACATTCACAAAAAAATCAATCCATTACAACAACTTTTGCTTTGCATATCTCGGTTAATCTGCATTTTGGAGATAATCGCACCCTAGGTATACAATAAATAAAATTTTAACTTTAAAATAGTGTTAAATCAATTTTTTAATTTTAGATTATGGCGTTAGCCAAGAGAACAATAGAAGAACTTTCAAAACATTTCAATATTGGTTAGCCACTAATGTCTTGGTGAGTCACTAGATTAGTCTTCTACGGTTGAGGCCGTTTTTCATTACCACATTTCCATCTCTTTCTGGCTCTTCAGTTGCCTTTTTGTAAACATCGGTAGATCATTGCTTCATTTATCTCATCCTCTTCCTCTTCTGCTTCTCACGCTTCTATTATCTCGGCTAATTAATTCATCTTTTCGTGGCCCCCTATAATAAATAAAATGTAAACTTAAATATTAAATCAAATTTCTATTTTCAGGTAATTTCCATTGGATGAGAAGAAACCAAAACTGTATTTTTGTTTAACGCTAAATTTTTCAATTTCAGCCGCGACATTATTAAACGGTTTTTTCGGTATCGAGTTTAAACTCCCGCGTACGCGTTATTAAAAGCCGAGTCCGATGTTGAAAGCTTGATGGAAGCTTTAAAATTCGTTATTCGGGTTTTGCTCTAAAAAATAAGTACATGGGTCGTGTATGTAGTGTTCAATAATTATTGCTCGTTCGATTCGTTTAAAAACTAAGGTGCGAAGGACGCTTTCGGCAAGGGGACATCAGAAAGAAGGTAAATAATTTGTTTTAATATTTTTAAAGAATGTAGGTACTTACACAGAGTCAACCATTTTCCTCCACGAGTAAATTGGTTTTTCACTTTTTGTTATAGGTAATCGAAAAAAATCAATTTTTTGATATCATTTTGTTCACGTTTTGTAAAAATACAAAATTACAAGATTTGACTGGCAGGAAAAAGTTCCTCGTATGGCCACATCCGTTGTTTTTACGAACTGATTTTCTAATTCACGTGCGGGTGATTATTTGCCTACAATTCATTCTACATGTTGGACCGTTTTAGACGCACTGCACACTTGCTTAGCAAGATCTTTTCACTTTTATTTTCTTCGCCAGGGTCGGACTGGCGAGATTTGTTTAAAATTGATGTTTACACTCTTCATTTACCTTGAGTTAATTTCAAAAATAAGCATTGGTTTCGTTTAATTATTTCTTACCAAACTTAACACAATCTCACCTTACCCTAACACACTGTAACCTACCCTAAACCCTACCATACCCTAAATCAGTGGTTCTCAACCAGGGTGCTTGGCAAAAAATAATTATTTTTGTATCAAGGGTCTAAACTTCTATATTTTATCTCGTACGTGTGAAAGATGTTTCAGGAGGTTTAGCCGAGGGAAACACTGTAAGGGCAGGTTTTTTTTTAACTTTTTGTCCATGTGGTAGGGTGCCGTCACCTAAAAACGTTTAGAACCGCTAGCCTAACCTAACCATGTATAAATATGAATCTTTCAAGAGGCTTCCTAAAATCAGATGGGCACTTGGTGGTCACAATTTTCCCTGATGGGTAGTAAGAGTGAATTTGAATAACCGTGTATTTAAAACAACTATAAGTTGCAGCCAAATGAGCCAAAGCAGCCTCCTATGTATTTTTCTCATGCATCAGAGACCTTGTTTAGGCAATGGAATTGTCCTAGCCTACCGCAAAGAGGCACTGGGTTAGTTAAATAATTACAAAAATTAGGGTTAGATTATAGCTATGCATTTTAAATATTCTTCCATTCACCCTTTACAAACTTCATTATAAATAAAAATGTTAAGGGATAAAAAAAGTAAAAATTGATATCGTCAAAATGACCCTCCGAATGACAAATTATTTTCATTTATGCAATTTTGTTAAATGTAGATAATTTTAGATACTTACGTTATAAAATTTATTCAATTTCATTTTAAATAAAGGCGTGAAAATCGAAAAATTGGCGTATGTGTTAACACTGATAACTGATAACAATTAATACACGTATCATCATTAATTTGTCATTTCACCTTTTAGTTTTGCTTCAGTCGTTTATGAATGCCAGTGTGGTTAATAACGCGTTTTGTGCATGTAAT
The DNA here is from genome assembly GCA_963924605.1 of Malthinus seriepunctatus. Classification (NCBI taxonomy): domain Eukaryota; kingdom Metazoa; phylum Arthropoda; class Insecta; order Coleoptera; family Cantharidae; genus Malthinus; species Malthinus seriepunctatus. The sequence goes on from OZ004602.1 coordinate 3,884,373, forward strand.
TTTGGATCGTTTTGGTTTTTTTCGACGCTTACTTCAGGCCCTTTAGTCACAAGAAGGTATTAATTTACATGTCTATGCCCATTTATTTACAGTGCTTGTTTGTGTGTATCAATTTTTAAATAACACACAAATTAGTAATTATGTGTGTGTGTAATCATTTTAATTTTTGTAGATCAAAGAATAACTTTTAGTATAGAATTCGTTTTAAAAATGGAAGGGTGTTGTAGATATGAATTAAAAAATACCGGGTGACACAGGGATTTGGAACACTCTTAATAACTCCGTTATTTGTCAACATATCAAAATGAAATTTGGTGTGGATTATACTCACATAAATTGCAATTGTTTTAACTACTTGTGAAAATTCTGTCACTTCCGATTACGCCGGAAATGAAGTCAACTTTAGATTTTTAAATGGAACATCATAAATATTTTAACTTTTTTGAAACCTACATTAAATTTTGAATACAGTAGCATCAAAGAAATTAATTTTATAAGCAAAATAAAATTTATTTTTCAAAAAATAATCAGTTGTCTAGAGTGCTGTGATGTGGTAGAAAATCATCGGTGAGAGCTAATTGTACTATGGAAATTATGTTTGCACCACAAAAGTTGAAGGTTGGTGTTGTGGAGCTTTCAGAAAGTAATTTAGTTACATTTTCCTCAATAACTTCATTTTTTCAAATGGCATCATATCGGAACAACTCCATCGTTGTATTTAGAAAAAAATACTTTATCTGAGGTAGAATTGTTCCGATATGTTGCCATTTGAAAAAATGAAGATATTGAAGGAAATGTGACAAAATTACCTTCTGAAAGCTCCACAACACCATCCTCCAGCTTTTGTGGTGTAAAAGTAATTTTCATAGTGCAAGTACCTCTCACGGATGATTTTATACCACATCACAGCACTCTTGAAACCAGCGTAATTTTTGAAAAAAAAATTTATTTTTGCTTATAAAATTAATTTCTTTGATGCTACTGTATTCAAAATTTAATGTAGGTTTCAAAAAAGTTAAAATATTTATGGTGTTCCATTTAAAAATCAAAAGTTTACTTCATTTCCGGCGTAATCGGAAGTGACAAAATTTTCACAAGTAGTTAAAACAATTGCAATTTATGTGAGTATAATCCACACCAAATTTCATTTTGATATGTTAATCAATAACGGAGTTATAAGAGTGTTCCAAATCCCTGTGTCACCCGGTATATTTTAGAAAAATTCGCAAACTGTAAAAATATTTTCATAAACTAATTTAGCTCTGCGATTCATAACTTCTTCACCACGTAACAATAATTTATATCTCCGGGCTTCTTAGGCCCGACAGTACAAAGATTTTTAAGTTTGTTGTACCTTGCTTTTATCCAATATGTAATTTTCACTTATTTATTCTTAGATGAACATGGGCTTAAAAGAGTCAAAGAAACCTAATACTCTATCAACAGATTTAAAAAAAAATTTTTAGAGGCATATTTGAGGTTTTCTGTAAAATTAAAACTTTTCCGGCCCTAGGAGGATTTTTTCTTACCTGCTTTTTAAAACAACACCTGTTTTTATTATTTTTCCATTAGCTTGCATAAAATACGCTAATAATTTGAAACTGAATTTGTGGCAATTTGAAATAAAAAGAAAATTTTCACTTGACGTCGCGCGTCGTCCGAAAAATGTTGTACAAGGAAAAATCACGCAAGTGACATTTGAAACTAAATTTTTCCTAATCGCGTTTACACCTAGATAAACGTGTGCGAATAAAGTCGATTCTTTTCATTTCTGCTATCCTAATTGAGGAAGCTGGCGAACGCCGACCACGCTGTCGCGGAATGTTTCCCACATACATTCCATTCGTGCTTTGTCAGCGATTTTCTATACGCTTAGCGCCATCTCTTTATAACACTCTTATACGAGTTGAAATTTTTTAATTTTTTCAAAATTTAATTCGACAACTTTTTAAATACAAAATTCACAATAAATGCGTTTAAATTGGGGTGTTTCTAGTATTCGCGTAATTTTGAGCCGAAAAAGTTTGGGTTTAAACTTAAAGGAAAGAAATCGAGATAGCCGTGTAAAAGCGAAACAATAATAATTAAAAGATTTATTATTAATTTGAATAATATTTTATAAAAGCTTGCGATTTTAGTATCCCTTACATTATCCATAATCGTGTTTCAGTGGTCAATTTAGTAAAATTATTAATCTTAGCTATGCGCTTTACCTACAGGTATTCCATAAACGAAAATTTATTAACTTTAGTTTCAAACTTAAACAACAAATTTAATAGCATTTTGAATAATGGCTGAAATATTAATACATATATGCTTACACATCCTATAATTTTGTTCTCCTAGGGGATGTTTACATCAGTGGGTAGGTAAAGTCTCAGCTTACGTGTATACCCTTAGGTAAAAGACCTGTGTTGTTGTAGTGTCCACTACCATAAATATAACAAATGGAGATGTACCACATACGTACACATATACCTTTAGGACACTCCACAAAACATGAGGTTACAAATTAATTTTCTGACGTTTTGTTACAAATTGTACGTTCTAAAGGGTCTAAAGGAGGGTGACATATTATTCTAATATGCTTTTGTTTTACAGGTGTAATCTATCCTTGGACGATCAAAACCAAACCGATCGGATAAAGAGTTCTAAATTATACAAGGTAGGTCCCATTTGTTGGGATTTTCTTTAAATTTTTCTTATTGCGCCGTGGAAAATTATTACGTAATTGTTTTATAAAGGTAATTTTTTTTAAAAAGATGTTCATAAAATTTTTTTAGCAGTCAAACCACGGTGCGGTGTTTTCTGACAAAAAAAACGCAAAGAGCAAGAAAAAGAAGTCACTTTATTTGCAGATTTGCAATTAATTAATTAATGCGAACAGAAACTAGGTATTTTTGAAAAAAAGTCATTAATAACTGTAAGTTTCTATTAACTTAAGCTTGGGTTTCCTAAGATAGCGGTGCCGTAAAATAGCGGCCGTAATATGACGGTCAATGACGTCACAAAAAGTGTTTCCATATACAGTCCCACCAGCTTTATTAGCGAGCTGAGGGGAGTGGTCAGCACTGTCATAGATTTTAAAGTACAATACGAGTTCAAAGTATTTCAGTCGCTAAATTTGACCAGTAACTGTCACTAAAATTGAATATAGGTTAATATTAAGACAGTGAATTTGAAAAGTCCAACTTACTCCGTCATTTTTAAAGGCTTTATCATAACCTAAAATAGTTGTAGATACACGCGACTTTTAACTATCCCTGTACCTAACCTGAATTCTTGATTATGATTGGACGAATTTCACGCAAAAAATATTTTAAATAAAATTATTTAAGTTGACATATTTTCCGTAACGCAAAATTGGTTGGTGGAGCTGTATATAAACAAATATGGTTTCAAATAGCGGTACTATCTCACCGCTTTAACTGTCGTTTTTAAACTTCACCGCTACGTGACTTCAGCACCGTCATATTACGGGCACTATTTTACGGCACCACTATCCTAGGAAACCCAAGCTTAATAAGTACTCTGAGTCAAACATTAGTAATCATTTTGACATCCTTTCTAACTATTGTCAATCACTTTTAAATTGTACACTTATGAAAGGACTCGAAGGGCTTACAAAGCGGCCTATCATAAACCTCTCTTTTGTAGCAGTTTGCTCTTACAGTTCTTTAATGCACGTCGTGTAATACTAAAAATTAACTTTGGGGGGGGGGGGGGGGTACAGGAAGACACAACTACAAATTTTTGTTTAAAAACTTTCTAATCGGCAGTTGCACTTGACCCTTCTGGTCATTGTTTTCCGGTTTTCTATTTAAAAAGTGGGGGATCTTAAATTGTCCACTAATTCATGTGTGCGGCGCCAAGTTTGAATTATTACAGTGGCGTAGTAATATTGTAGGGAAAGTAGTATCTCTCTGGCGAAAAATTCTTCCTACTAGAGCTGGGCTTATTTTGATGTCGTAGGTTTTAACTTAATAGATTTTTTCCTCTTTTTTTTAGAGGTAGAGTAATTTTTTTAAATATTAGCAGTATTTTTGAGGCTCTGCAACTTTGCTTATATCAGCAAGGGTCGGTACTTTGAGTCTCGGTTAAGCACCGGCTAAGTTAATTTGATACTTTCTTGTTAAAGTTAAACGCGGTTAAACGACACATTTGGGCATTGTTTGTCATGGTTAGAGATGAACGTGATTACAAGGAGGGCTTGGTTGAGTTGATAACCTGATTAGTTAAACAAGATTTGAACCGAGACTCAAAGTACCGACCCTTAAGACTAATTTTCTCTGCTCAACTCTGTATTTTTTAGGAATTCGGAAATTATTCAGCATAAAATTTAGAAACGAGATTAAATCCACATCGACATTATTAATTAGAGCTCGAACTTAAGTAAAAATCAAATTTAGTGGTAGAAATCTTGATGCTTCGTTTGACACGTGTAGTCACCTGTCCAGGATGACCTATAATTGGGGCATTAGGGCTCTTATTGGTTAGATAATGAATTTGAATTAGAAACAATTTTGGAATACCTCTTGAATTCTCAAACACCCCATTATTTATTAGAAGAATAGGGGTGGAAAAAAGTTGAATTTTCAAAAAGCCATAACTTGTTTAATACTTGTAGTGGAGGGGGCTCGAAGCCAATGGGATTTTAGAGAATTTTATAAGCTTCAAAAAGGGTCCTTGGAAGTTTACATTAAAATTGATATTTTTTTAGTTATTTTCATAAATCCAGCAAGAAATAAGTTCTATTAAGGGTGAAAAAACGTTCAATTTTCAAAACACCATAACTTGCTTAATATTTGTAGTGAAGGGGCTGGATGCGAATGGAATTATAGAGAATTTTATAAGTTTCAAAAAAGGTTTGTGAAAGTTCTTCACTAAAATTGCTATTTTTTTAATAATTTTCAAAAAAATCAAGCAATGAATGCTAAGTTCTATTGGGGATGGAAATCGTTTAATTTTAAAACGCCATAACTTGTTTAATATTTGTAGTGGAAGGGCTGGTAACGAATGGAATTATAGAGTTTTATAAGCTTCAAGAAAGGTTTGTTTTTCAAAAAATCAAGCAACGAATTCTAAGTTCTCTTAGGGATGGAAAAAACGGTGAATTTTTAGAAAGCCATAACTTGCTTAATATTTGTAGTGGAAGATCTGGAAGCGAATGGAATTATAAAGAATTTTATGAGCTTCAAAAAAGGTTCTTGGAACTTCTTCATTAAAATCTCTATTTTTTGAGTTATTTACAAAAAGTCTAGCAATAAATAAGTTTTATTAGTGATGGCAAAACGTTTAATTTCCAAAACGCTATAACTTTGTTTATTGTTAACTTTTTTTTGTAGTTAGATTGGAAAAAGAGAAATTTTATAATTTCAAAAAAGGATACAATTTACTTTTCAAACTGTTTTAAGAAAAATTTTATGGGAAACTCGAATACTGCAGTTTATAGAAATTTTAAGGGGTACAGTTTTAAAAATAATAATTGCACTTACCACCCTCAGTTGAACGGGTTAGTGGAAGTTAAATATTAGAATGAAGAGCTTAGAACGTAATTCACATTTGTGTAATTGACAATTTACATTAAGTACGTTGTGTAGTGCAAGGGTGTTTTTTGACACTTATAAAAAGTAATAACATTTTAGAAATCGAGTTTTGAGATAATTTAATTTTGTTTTCGTGCTCAGTAACCATAAATATGATCTTATGTTAATGATAATTGTTCTATTATACTATCTAGCTAATTTTTATTGCCAATTTTAAATAAGCAAAACGAGAATTATCCCATAAAAGTTGCAATAAAATTTCTTATACGACGATGACGAACGCAAAGGAGCGGAAAAATATTAAAATATGTTGGGGAAAGTATCGAGAGGGAAAAAATTTTCTTTTAATGAATAAAAATTAGGCTTATCTTTAATTACCAGGTACATATTTTAATATAAAAAAATTTGAGTTACAGTTGGGCACGTTGAAAGAGTTGGAAAGTTGTTAATTCGAACCGATTATTTTCATTATTAGTATCCTATCTTAAGTTTGCAGCGCGATTTTATTAAGTAAATTGTTTAGCCGGACGCTTTTTACTAACAAAAATATCGCAAAACTTGTGTGCATTTTATGCAAATAATCTAAGATGAGATTTTTCCCTTCTCTCGCGGTAATAAAGTGCGGTGTTATCCTTTCGTATAGCAGCTTTAGTTAGAAACATTTCCTTATTAAATACCACCAACTAATAAGATCTGTACGCTACGAACTGCCCGTAATTCAGGCCTTAATGGGGCGTCTCCGAGATGAGGTATGATTCGCATCCCTTCACTACCTCCCCAAAGGGGTCCGCGATATGAACGGCGTCACGAAATAGCCTCATTACACAAGGTGATCCCACACAGCATTTAGTTCTGACATTCTCAGTATTTATTCGCATAATAATACTTTGCTACGTCGTTAAGAATTATGCCCGTCTACCGCGAAATAAATTAGTTATAAAGATTTATGTAATGGAAAACATATATCATTACAAAATTACGGCAATTGTGGAAGAAATGTTCGTTAAGACAGTGACAAATGCTAGACAGGGGTTAAATGTTCTACCATTTGATCTAAAAAGAGCGATCAATGAAACAATTAGAGGTGCCTCTGAGCTTTTCCCTTCGTGGTTCTTATTACTCCTTTGTAGACCCTCATTTTTAACACTTTATATTCCTGACAAATGATTGTGGATTCTTTCCTTCTTACAACTAACAAAAACATTTTCTTATTCGTTTATCTAAATATTTTAAAAGGACAAAAAAGAAATTTTTTTCTCGACTAATTTTCTTACGTCGGCAAAATAAAAGTCGTATTGTGTGGTGCCGAAGGGCGATCGATAAAGTCACTGCACTCGATGATTTTACAGATGTCCGATAGACTCTCCGAGACTAATTAATTTCCTTTCATCACTCAGACAATCCCTTTGTGGATCTTATTTTCCTTTGACTGACAAGGCTGTAAGAAGTGCGATATCCCGGCTTTTCTTATCCTAATTAGCTCTTAGTTAGAGCGGACACGAGGCCAAGAACATTGAATAGCTGGCAGGCACAGATAGGAAAAGCTTTTGACGAGTCGTTTACGAGGAAATTTGCTTTCTGTCACTCGCAGTTGGCCAGTTTATTGTTTCGACCTCTTAATTATTAAATTACCAACAAATTGATTTTTTAGTTTAAAATTAGAAATAATAGTTACTCGACTAGTACACCGCGGCCGAGATCAAACGGTTTGTTGCTTATGACATTTACTTACTTGCTAATTTAAAGGTAAAAGGTTCTTGTCTTTGCTCTATAAGTATGTTGTCAACCCTTGATGTGTGTTTTGCTGTTCTATGAAGTTCTAGGGGTTATTCCGAATTCTTGACATCCTTGTTGTATGTCTGGCTTACTTTCATATAGGGTATGTTTGTTCAAAGTACAAAGGATAGTTCAACTTTGCTTTTAAGTCCTGGCCACTGACAGCACCTTTGTTTTCTTGTGATAACACTTATCACATTTTATCTTATTCAAAATTAGTGCTTAGCTAAGGGATGTGTTATATAACTCGCATTTTTTTAAAGGGCCAAAAATATTTTAAAAAGTCATTAAAAAATTTTAAAATTGAAAAAAATAGTATATTGTGTTATTAGGATTAAAAGTGCAACTTCGTTTGACAAGCAATTTTTGCATTTGCGAGGCGGAGCGTAGCACATTGAGCGTATGCAAAAATTACAGCGTTAAACAAAGACACTTTTATTCCGGACAACACATGCTATTTTTCCTCAACCAAAAAGGCACATTCTTAAAAAAATTTTAAATGTATAAATAATCGTATTACCTATTAGGAAACTTAATTTTGAAGGTGTTAAGTCAGTTTTATTGATTAAAATTTTGAAGACTAAAACTAAGAAGTTCGTTAACAGTTTTAGAATTAAAAGTTACTTTTAAGCTTAGGATTAAAAGTGTTGCTTAGCAACGCAGACATTTTCATATTAGTAACACAAACGTCAACTTTTAAGGTCAAAAATAGTATTAAAACAAATTTCATTTAAGACAGTTGGAGAAAATATTTTTTTTTAAGTTTTATTTTTTGGGGTGAAGTTGTAATTTTCAAAAACAGCCTCAAAATATTTTTTTTAAATGAACAAAAACATTTTGCATTTTTGTCATTTGTTTTTTGGATCTGTTTTTACATTTGGGGTAGAAAAGGCTCATTATTTTTAATCAGCGATGATCCTTTTCTAACATTTGATAACAGTATTATAGAAGAATCGTTAAGTGTAATCTCTGGATTATAATGAAGGTAATGTGGAGAGCACTACGCTTCTAAAAACCCAGCCTATTATAAGTACATATTAAGCACTTAATTTCAAGGACTGAAGTCAAAAACGTCAAGCCAATGAAAGAGTCCTGAATTCTAATTCTAAAAATTCAAAATGGAGGTTAATAGAACGATTGCTCCATTTTGTGGTTTTTCTCGTATAACTCAGCCGGTAATTATTATTAATAACATTTCAAAAAGGCATTGTACAGCCAAAATATAGGGCTTCCGTTCTAATCTAATCGATGTTTAAAATTTTTCCAAATTTGCCTATCTTTAAGGGGCCAAAATATGTCAAAATTGTGAAATGGATTTTCTCAAGTACTTTTCCACCCGTTTTTTTTAATTTTTGCATGTATTGCAGACAACGTAATTCTCTATCGAACGCCGCTGTTTTTATAAACTTCTATGGAGCAGGACCGGAGTTATGATTTTTTGAATGTCAAAATTTTGTCATTTCTTGTGTAATAAAAATAAAAACTTTAAAATTGGAAAATATATCAATCACATGAATATCTATTATTTTACATTAGTTTTGGTTAACAAAACTCTACCGGATAAACCGGAAATTACAAAAATATCAAAAAAAATTAGTAACACCCTGTATATGTTTAAATATTTTGGAAGTTCGTACAATTAGCTATTACATGTTACCAAAGACTTCATATTTTGACTTTCGGTTTAACCGGAAATAGAAATAACGTTATTAATTTAAATAGAACACCCTGTATATTTACCAATAGTTTGAAAGCTTGTAAAATTTTCTATCTGATGATATCCAACACTTTATACTTTACTTCAGGTTTAACCGGAAATGGGACCAATTCTTTTTATGCTTTAAAATAGCTTTCTAACGAATGGGAGGGAAACTTGATATTTAAACATTCTGCTCATAACCGTTAGCGACTTTTATATCCGGTTGATAGCGCAAATAGTCATAATATCTGATAGGGTAAGGTTCAAAGAAGGCAATGACATATTTGTATCTAGAAAATAAGAGCCTAATTAGTGAGAAAAGTCCGATTAAACTTCGTGTAATTCAAAAACAACAAAGGATGTTGGGTATCAACTTATTCTCTATACATAAATATGTCATTGCCTTCTTTGAACCTTATCCTATCAGGAATTATAACTATTTGTGACATCAACCAGACATTAAAGTCGCTAATGGTTACGAGCGAAATGTCTAAATATTAACTTTCCCGCTCATTAGTTAGAAACTGCCTTTACGCACGGAGAAGTCCTGATATGGCCACATCCGAGTTTTTTAAATTAAACTTTGTAACTTTAAAGTAATTTTAATTTAGTTTTCTTTTGACTGTCGCGACACGCTGTATTTTACTGTGTTAAACAGTAAAAAAGTTGTCGTAGAAAGCAGACGAGTTTTTACAAAAATTGAAGGGGTTTAAAGAATTCAAAGGGTGTTGAGAGTAAATTTTCATCAAAAAATCACCACGAAGTGGAAAACTATAGATATTCATTTTCTTATTTAGCGAAATTTTCAAAGTTGTACTTTTTGACACCGTTTAATTTATTTTTGTACTCAATTTTTCTGTTTATTTCAGTACATTTGTAATGTATTCCCATAGATAAGTGATTTTTACAACTTTGTCTCTTTGAGTACTTTAATAATTCTGTTTGTAAAATCCAAGTGATTGACAACTACGACAAGTAAAATCGACACAAAGGACACAATTGTTAATACGTGTTATTTTAAAACATTTTCTTCAAACAACCCTTTCTTGAACTCAGCAACAGTTGTAAAATAACATATTGAACCTCTTTTATGTTTTGTGTCGATTTTACATGTCAATCACTAGGAAGTCCGCCTCTATTTAACAATTAAAATGATCCTCAAGTACTTAAAAGTCAAAGTTGTAAAAATCATTTATTTATGGAAAAGGTATAACTTTTAACGTTTATTTAAAATTAGTTTAAATAAAATAATAATTTTGACTTTGCACAAAGTAGTAGCTAGTAAATCAAAAAAAATGTGACAATTTTATACGGTCGGAAAAAGGATTTTATTGGATTTAGTATATCCTGATGTAAACTAGATATCAGTAAGATAAGTAAGGGAAGGTATTAAGCTTTAGTTGGTTATTAAATCGGACTGTGTTCAGTTCTGAGACATTTTGGTGGCATTAGCGAGTCCGAATGCCACACACCGCGCAGTAAAAGTGATTTGTGACGCTCACAATCCTCTGCATTGCAAATCCTCCATTCTTCTCCGCTTGAACGCCGTTTGGAGGGATTACGAAAGCTGACCGATTCCAATTATTATTCTGTATACTGATAATATTAAAACAACGGTTCAAACTAAGGTGGACTCTGTACTAAAAACTAAGCCACATGGAACGCAATTTAAGCTTGGGACGTTTGAACAATGAATACAAAAACCTTATACTAGGACTAAAGGTTACCAAACGTATGTCCTAAACGTGAGCTATAAGCTTAAATCCAAAATTATTATAGAGGTAAAATAGATTTTAATTAATTCATTCGCCCTACTACACCAAAACATTATTTATATAAATTCGATTTGATTTATTCGAAAAGATTCTCGTACAACTGAAAAGATGTTCTTCTTACATGAGTCGAAAACCAACGCAAGACGTAACGTTAGTCTGTGAAGCGATGATTACGAAGCGCTTCCTAGGGAACGTTACGAGGATTTCAGAAACGAACGGAGGTTTTAGGTCGGGATTCATCATTATTAGAACTTCTGGTAAAAATAAAACTTTACAAGCGCGAGTACAAAACGTGGTTGTTAACATTAACGACGGGGCGATGGAAATTACAAAAAGTTCTTAAAAAAAAATTTAAATTCAGTTTGAAGTTTAATAATACGAGAAAATTTTTAATTTGAAAAAATGTGGCAAGAGAAGTAGATCGGAATGGAATTTTAAAAGTTGGGAAAAAAATCGAACTGAAAAATCTTGTCTGTAGACAAGCAGACAGACATACAGGCAGATATGCAAATATGTTGTAGACAGACAGACTAGTAGGCAGTAAAACAAGAGTCAAAGAGACTAGCTGGCAGGCAGATAGGCTAAGATTTGAATTTTTCGGGTTTCAGTGAGGTCGGTCAACTTGGCCCCCCAAATTTAGATTTTTTTGGAAAAAAACATTGCGCCAGGGGTACGCTAGCACCAGCTAGCCCCATAAATATTATAGCTAGCGCCTTAGTTAGCCCCCGAAATTCAAATTTCTAAAAACTATTCATTGCGCTAGGTTAGCATGAGCTAGCGCCAGCTAGCACCAGCTAGCACAGTAAAAATTATAGCTAGCGCCGTTTTAATTAAAAAGTTACAGAGGCTCAAAATTTCGGGGGACTAAGTTGCCGCTAGCCCCTCGAAATTCGAATTTCGAGAACCTAATCATTGCGCTAGGTTAGCCTGAGCTAGCGCTAGCTAGCACTAACTAGCACCGCAAAAATTATAGCTAGTGCCTTTTTAATTAAAAAGTTACAGAGGCTCAAAGTTTCGGGGGACAAAGTTAACACTAGCTCCCCGAAATTAAATTTTGAGAACCTAATCATTGTGCTAGGTTAGTCTAAAGTTATAGCCAGGGCCTTTTTAATTAAAAAGTTAGAGAGGCTAAATGTTTTGAATTCTTTAGTGGCTTCACCGTTAGAACTACAACTACTAGAGTCCCACGGGACCTATCTTGGGTCCCACGTCAAAGTGAGATTATTTCATGTTCGGCAGAACAGACTCCATACCTTCATACTCATACTTTTCAATTAAAAAGGCGTCAGCTTCAATTTTTTGGCGCTAGCTGGCGCAATGATTAGTTTTCTATATTCGATATTCGGGGAGCTAGTGTCAACTTAGTCCCCTGAAACTTTGAGCATTTGTAACTCTTTATTTAAAAAGGCGCTAGCTATAATTTTTACGGCGCTAGCTGAGGCTAACCTAGCGTAATGATAAGTTTTCGAAATTCGAACTTAGTGGGGCTAACTATTATTCAACCTAGCGCCCAGAAATTTCTGCTTCTGTAACTTTTTCATTAAATAGGCGCTAGCTATAATTTTTGTTCCGCTAGCTGGGTGCTAGCTTACGCTAGCTCAGACTAACCTACCACAATGATTAGTTTTCGATATTCAAATTTCGGGGGGTTAGCGTCGACTTAGTTCCCCAAAATTTTGAGCCTCTGTAACTTTTTAATTAAAAAGGCGTTAGCTAAAATTTTCTGCCGCTAGCTGGTGCTAGCTTACGCTAGCTCAGGCTAATCTAGTGCAATGATTAGTTTTCGATAATCGAATTTCGGTGGGGGGGCTAGATTCGCCAACTTGGCCCCCCGAAATTTTGACCCTCTGTAACTTTTTAATTAAAAAAGCGCTAGCTATAATTTTTGGCGACGCTAGCTCAGACTAACCTAGCGCAATGATTAGTTTTCGATATTCGAATTTCGAGGGGCTAGCTTTAACTTAGTCCCCTAAAATTTTGAGCCTCTGTAACTTTATAATTAAAAAGGCACCAGCTATCATTTTTGCGGTGTTAGCTAGTGCTAGCTAGCGCTAGCTCAGGGTAATCTAGCGCAATGATAAATTTTTCGAAATTCGTATTTCAGGGGTCTAGATTCGCCAACTTGGCCCCCCGAAATTTTGACCCTCTGTAACTTTTTAATTAAAAAAGCGCTAGCTATAATTTTTGGCGACGCTAGCTGGCGCTAGCTTAGGCTAACCTAGCCCAATGATTAGTTTTTTGAAATACGAAGTTTGTGGGGGCCCTAAAATTGAAGTTTCAATATTTTGATAATTAATAAGGCGCTAGCTACAATATTAGTGGTACTAGCTTAGCCCAACCTGGTGCAATGTTTTTTTGCTAAAAATCTAATTTCGGGTAGGGGGGGGGGCAAGTTGACTGACCCATTTCAGTGTTTCTTTCACCTCACATAACGTTATAGAGAACGCCATTCGTTCATAAAACCTAAAACATATAATTATAGCAACCGTTTAAGCTCTATGAACCCCTAAAGCCCTCCCTGATTAAACTAAAAATTTTCTCCTTTTTAAATAATTATGAGACTTTCGGTTACTTTATTTTTAAGTGGTAAAGGCTTACAATTTTATTTGCTTACTCGTCATATTTATATAATTCTCTTTTTTTTCTTTCTTGAAAAGTTTTAAAGAAACTTTTGTTTGCGTGTTATGGTTGTGGAAACTTCATGCGCTTGGGTTGCAAAGCTGCGTCTTCATCACCCCTATTTGTGCATGACGTGACTTCCTGAAAATGACTTTTCTTTACACGCTTTTTAACTTTTATGGAGCTTAAACACTATTTACATTAAGTTTAATTTTGTTTCTTTTTATTTTTTTATTAATTAGTAGTAGTTGTTAGTGACCGTAACGATTTTTTTCTTTAAAAATAAAATTTTTTTTGAAATGAAATGAATATTTTAGCTCGAGGCGCGTAGGTTTGATTCGTGCAACTTCTCGCGCATTATGTCTTCCTGGTAGTTTATTTCGTTATAGTAATGAACGTGTGAGTAAGAAGATAAACAGAATAAATAGATTTTGATAAGTTGGAAGTGAGTGCGATAGATTTGTTAATAACTACTAGACTATCAAAATTCGAAGGGAACGAAAAGGTTAATGGTTGGTTGTTTGTTCACTCGAAAGTTTTTTATCTTCTTTAGCACGATTTATGCGCATTTTGATTAAATTTTTAATCTTTCCAAAACCAACCGGTTTGATCGTTTTAATTAATTTTAGTTTTGAATTTGTCGAAAATTTTAATTTTTGAATTTTCAAAAAATATTTTTTTTAAATTTTTATGCATTTTTGGTAAATTTCAAGCGAGCACCGTTTATGGAGTATCGTACCCTACATATTAGCATGACCGTGTGGCCTAATGGATAAGGCGTCGGACTTCGGATCCGAAGATTGCAGGTTCGAGTCCTGTCACGGTCGCATACTTTTATTTTGATACAATTTACTTTTTTTTGTTTATTTTTGAAATTCTAAATCGTCAGATGCTTTGGAGCTTGAAATATATCCGCAATAAATTAATTTAAGTACGTATTAGAATTAACTTTGAGAATAATTAAAAGACAAAGATAGAAGAAGTCAGAACCATGCATTATAATTAATTTAGAAGAACGAGTGGACGTTCCAGCTATAGTTATGTATTTAGTTAGCATGGGTGTTGCTTATTTATAGCTATTTAGTCCACCTGCTACAACACCGTCCATCATTCTAGGGTTTTAGGCGACTCCGGAGATATCGAGATACAGATATAATTGCTGGCAACATATTGTCCTTATAGAAGGATTTGTATGCACTTTTTTAAAATTTTAAAATTGCTTTTAATTATGTACAATCAACAGTTTCATCTAGAAAGTAGAAGGTACTAAATTATTGTGGAAATTAAAACGATACGTTTCGCAGAGTAGAAAAATACTCGAAGGGAAATTATTTCTTTACCTATATCATAAGACATAAGACTAAGTATTAATTTGAGCCTTAATAAAATGTTTTTGTATTCAAATATTTATAAAAAATACAGTTGTTAGTAAAAAGTTCGCCAAAACTTCAATTTAACAATGATGAAAAGCCTTGTAAAAAATCCGAACTGGTGAAAAGCCTTGTTATTATTTTTTATATTAAATAAATTCAAACAACATTTGTATTGTATATTAAATTAAAATTAATTATCTATTAATTGACTTTTGAAAATAAATCTATCCTAATTAGCAAATATTAAAGTGCATAAATTAATAAGTTAGAAATTATTTGATAAACTCTCGGATGATCATTTATTTTCCCATAGGTTTATGAATATATTGGAATAAAGCTCATATTGTAATTACATTGTAAAATAAACCGATCAGTAGATAAACCAACTATCCAATGATTTTATATCTAAAACACTAAAGTATCGCATGATTATCGAATTGTCATTAATAAACTATTGAGTTTGGATATTATCCGCGTCTCTCTTACGTCGTGCTAATTCCAAAAAATTAAAAATTTTCAAGAAAATAGTTATTTGGCGTAATATTTTAAAAAGAAGGATGAGAGGACACGTTAATAAAATTTAATGGTACTTACATTTTAAGTTAAGAAAAATGTAAATTAAGGAAAATACGCCGTAAATAATCAGCTACTTTTCCTGTTTCCTTTATACGGTGTGTAACGTAATTCATTTTATAAATGTGTTAAGCTGTAAACAAGGCTCATTTTGTTGTATTCTTACATGTCTAACGAATACCAAATCTTTGTTAAATTTCCCTCGATATGCATTAAACTCCATACACCTATATGCAATTTTCTTTAAAAATTTCCATTACGTATTTAAAGCGAAAAGGAAAATTTTTTGCGTACCTATTAGGTTTTCAAATAGAATTTGAAATTTAACATGTCATACAATTCTTATCTTATTTTTCTATATGGGCTTGAGCATTCCTTTCACGTCAATTATAGCTCCCGTTTCGCTACTGTCTGCATAGCAGAGTCCCACAGGGTGGGTGTAAATAAAAAATAATAAAAGAGCAGTTTATAATTCCGACAGGCTGTCTAAAGGCACACAAGAGAAATCATTTGTATCTTTTGGTTAAATTGGAATATAATTTATGTCTCTTCACGTAAACGCATTTCATTTCATCGTATACCATACACCAACCACTCTTGTTTTGTTCTTATATAAAATATTTTAAATATATTTTTGCGCAAAGATATTAGTAGCTATAAAATTTCAAATTCAAAAGTCAAATGTCTTTGTGGGCTCCCTCCACATAAATTGATAATTGCGCCCTATAAACAAAATTGAACACTTGCACCTCATCTATAGAATTTAAAGTAGGTCGTGGTTTTGCTAATAATGCTAATATTTAATTTTTAAAGGATTGTTTTGTACAACTTTATTTTATCTCCTCTAAACCATTTTTTAGGGTAAGCTGTTTGAATAAATTCGAGTGGTACAAATTGTTATTTGTTGTACTTTTTCAAATTTGATTAATTGTTTTAAATTATGAAAATTATTTTATGAGCTTAAATAGAGCATTTACTACTCTTTCATTTTCATTAGAATTAAAATTACCCTTAGACTACTCCTTAAGAAGCTAAAGCCTGGAGGGGCACAATGAGTTGTAGAATTGGACTTGTTATACTTTTTCATATTTTATTAATTGTTTTAAATTAATTATGACAGCTAGAGTAAATTTTTTTATGGGTTGAGATTGAGAATTTTCTACTCTTTGATTTTCATTAATTTTAAAATTACTCTCAGACTACTCCTTAAGAAGCTAAAGCCTGGAAGGGCACAGTGAGTTGTAGAATTGGACTTGTTATACTTTTTCAAATTTTATTAATTGTTTTAAATTAATTATGACAGCTAGAGTAAATTTTTTTATGGGTTGAGATTGAGAATATTCTACTCTTTGATTTTCATTAATTTTAAAATTGCCGTCAGACTACTCCTTAAGAAGCTAAAGCCTGGAGGGACACAGTGAGTTGTAGAATTGGACTTGTTATACTTTTTCAAATTTTATTAATTGTTTTAAATTAATTATGACAGTTAGAGTAAATTTTTTTATGGGTTGAGATTGAGAATTTTCTACTCTTTGATTTTCATTAATTTTAAAATTACCCTTAGACTACTCCTTAAGAAGCTAAAGCCTGGAGGGGCACAATGAGTTGTAGAATTGGATTTGTTATACTTTTTCAAAGTTTATTAATTGTTTTAAATTAATTATGACAGCTAGAGTAAATTTTTTTATGGGTTGAGATTGAGAATTTTCTACTCTTTGATTTTCATTAATTTTAAAATTACCGTCAGACTACTCCTGAAGCTAAAGCCTGGAGGAGCACAGTGAATTGTAGAATTGAACTTGTTATACTTTTTCAAATTTTATTAATTGTTTTAAATTAATTATGACAGCTAGAGAAAAATTTTTATGCGCTTAGATAGAGAATTTTCAACCCTTGATTTTCATTAGATTTGAAATTACCGTCAGACTACTCCTGAAGCTAAAGCCTGGAGGAGCACAGTGAATTGTAGAATTGAACTTGTTATACTTTTTCAAATTTTATTAATTGTTTTAAATTAATTATGACAGCTAGAGAAAAATTTTTATGCGCTTAGATAGAGAATTTTCAACCCTTGATTTTCATTAGATTTGAAATTACCGTCAGACTACTCCTTAAGGAGCTAGAGCCTGGAGGGGCACTGTGAGTTGTAGAATTGGACTTGTTATACTTTTTCAAATTTTATTAATTGTTTTAAATTAATTATAACAGCTAGAGTAAATTTTTTTATGGGTTGAGATTGAGAATTTTCTACTCTTTGATTTTCATTAATTTTAAAATTACCCTCAGACTACTCCTTAAGAAGCTAAAGCCTGGAAGGGCACAGTGAGTTGTAGAATTGGACTTGTTATACTTTTTCAAATTTTATTAATTGTTTTAAATTAATTATGACAGCTAGAGTAAATTTTTTTATGGGTTGAGATTGAGAATATTCTACTCTTTGATTTTCATTAATTTTAAAATTACTCTCAGACTACTCCTTAAGAAGCTAAAGCCTGGAGGGACACAGTGAGTTGTAGAATTGGACTTGTTATACTTTTTCAAATTTTATTAATTGTTTTAAATTAATTATGACAGCTAGAGTAAATTTTTTTATGGGTTGAGATTGAGAATTTTCTACTCTTTGATTTTCATTTATTTTAAAATTACCCTTAGACTACTCCTTAAGAAGCTAAAGCCTGGAGGGGCACAATGAGTTGTAGAATTGGACTTGTTATACTTTTTCAAATTTTATTAATTGTTTTAAATTTATTATGACATCTAAAGTAAATTTTTTTATGGGTTGAGATTGAGAATTTTCTCCTCTTTGATTTTCATTAGATTTAAAATTACCGTCAGACTACTCCTGAAGCTAAAGCCGGGAGGAGCACAGTGAGTTGTAGAATTGGACTTGTTATACTTTTTCAAATTTTATTAATTGTTTTAAATTAATTATGACAGCTAGAGTAAATTTTTTTATGGGTTGAGATTGAGAATTTTCAACCCTTGATTTTCATTAGATTTGAAATTACCGTCAGACTACTCCTTAAGGAGCTAGAGCCTGGAGGGGCACTGTGAGTTGTAGAATTGGACTTGTTATACTTTTTCAAATTTTATTAATTGTTTTAAATTAATTATAACAGCTAGAGTAAATTTTTTTATGGGTTGAGATTGAGAATTTTCTACTCTTTGATTTTCATTAATTTTAAAATTACCCTCAGACTACTCCTTAAGAAGCTAAAGCCTGGAAGGGCACAGTGAGTTGTAGAATTGGACTTGTTATACTTTTTCAAATTTTATTAATTGTTTTAAATTAATTATAACAGCTAGAGTAAATTTTTTTATGGGTTGAGATTGGGAATTTTCTACTCTTTGATTTTCATTAATTTTAAAATTACCCTCAGACTACTCCTTAAGAAGCTAAAGCCTGGAAGGGCACAGTGAGTTGTAGAATTGGACTTGTTATACTTTTTCAAATTTTATTAATTGTTTTAAATTAATTATAACAGCTAGAGTAAATTTTTTTATGGGTTGAGATTGAGAATTTTCTACTCTTTGATTTTCATTAATTTTAAAATTACCCTCAGACTACTCCTTAAGAAGCTAAAGCCTGGAAGGGCACAGTGAGTTGTAGAATTGGACTTGTTATACTTTTTCAAATTTTATTAATTGTTTTAAATTAATTATGACAGCTAGAGTAAATTTTTTTATGGGTTGAGATTGAGAATATTCTACTCTTTGATTTTCATTAATTTTAAAATTGCCGTCAGACTACTCCTTAAGAAGCTAAAGCCTGGAGGGACACAGTGAGTTGTAGAATTGGACTTGTTATACTTTTTCAAATTTTATTAATTGTTTTAAATTAATTATGACAGCTAGAGTAAATTTTTTTATGGGTTGAGATTGAGAATTTTCTACTCTTTGATTTTCATTAATTTTAAAATTACCCTTAGACTACTCCTTAAGAAGCTAAAGCCTGGAGGGGCACAGTGAGTTGTAGAATTGGACTTGTTATACTTTTTCAAATTTTATTAATTGTTTTAAATTAATTATGACAGCTAGAGTAAATTTTTTTATGGGTTGAGATTGAGAATATTCTACTCTTTGATTTTCATTAATTTTAAAATTGCCGTCAGACTACTCCTTAAGAAGCTAAAGCCTGGAGGGACACAGTGAGTTGTAGAATTGGACTTGTTATACTTTTTCAAATTTTATTAATTGTTTTAAATTAATTATGACAGCTAGAGTAAATTTTTTTATGGGTTGAGATTGAGAATTTTCTACTCTTTGATTTTCATTAATTTTAAAATTACCCTTAGACTACTCCTTAAGAAGCTAAAGCCTGGAGGGGCACAATGAGTTGTAGAATTGGACTTGTTATACTTTTTCAAATTTTATTAATTGTTTTAAATTTATTATGACAGCTAAAGTAAATTTTTTTATGGGTTGAGATTGAGAATTTTCTCCTCTTTGATTTTCATTAGATTTAAAATTACCGTCAGACTACTCCTGAAGCTAAAGCCGGGAGGAGCACAGTGAGTTGTAGAATTGGACTTGTTATACTTTTTCAAATTTTATTAATTGTTTTAAATTAATTATGACAGCTAGAGTAAATTTTTTTATGGGTTGAGATTGAGAATTTTCAACCCTTGATTTTCATTAGATTTGAAATTACCGTCAGACTACTCCTTAAGGAGCTAGAGCCTGGAGGGGCACTGTGAGTTGTAGAATTGGACTTGTTATACTTTTTCAAATTTTATTAATTGTTTTAAATTAATTATAACAGCTAGAGTAAATTTTTTTATGGGTTGAGATTGAGAATTTTCTACTCTTTGATTTTCATTAATTTTAAAATTACCCTCAGACTACTCCTTAAGAAGCTAAAGCCTGGAAGGGCACAGTGAGTTGTAGAATTGGACTTGTTATACTTTTTCAAATTTTATTAATTGTTTTAAATTAATTATAACAGCTAGAGTAAATTTTTTTATGGGTTGAGATTGAGAATTTTCTACTCTTTGATTTTCATTAATTTTAAAATTACCCTCAGACTACTCCTTAAGAAGCTAAAGCCTGGAAGGGCACAGTGAGTTGTAGAATTGGACTTGTTATACTTTTTCAAATTTTATTAATTGTTTTAAATTAATTATGACAGCTAGAGTAAATTTTTTTATGGGTTGAGATTGAGAATATTCTACTCTTTGATTTTCATTAATTTTAAAATTGCCGTCAGACTACTCCTTAAGAAGCTAAAGCCTGGAGGGACACAGTGAGTTGTAGAATTGGACTTGTTATACTTTTTCAAATTTTATTAATTGTTTTAAATTAATTATGACAGCTAGAGTAAATTTTTTTATGGGTTGAGATTGAGAATTTTCTACTCTTTGATTTTCATTAATTTTAAAATTACCCTTAGACTACTCCTTAAGAAGCTAAAGCCTGGAGGGGCACAATGAGTTGTAGAATTGGACTTGTTATACTTTTTCAAATTTTATTAATTGTTTTAAATTTATTATGACAGCTAAAGTAAATTTTTTTATGGGTTGAGATTGAGAATTTTCTCCTCTTTGATTTTCATTAGATTTAAAATTACCCTCAGACTACTCCTTAAGAAGCTAAAGCCGGGAGGAGCACAGTGAGTTGTAGAATTGGACTTGTTGTACTTTTTCAAATTTTATTAATTGTTGTAAATTAATTATGACAGCTAGAGTAAATTTTTTTATGGGTTGAGATTGAGAATTTTCTACTCTTTGATGTTCATTAATTTTAAAATTACCCTCAGACTACTCCTTAAGAAGCTAAAGCCTGGAGGGGCACAGTGAGTTGTAGAATTGGACTTGTTATACTTTTTCAAATTTTATTATATGTTTTAAATTAATTATGACAGCTAGGGCAAATATTTTTATGGGTTTTAGATAAATAATTTTCCCGACGAATTCAAAAACTCCTCGTTTTTCCAATTCCAATCCATCAAGCTCATTCTCTACTTATTTGATGACTATTATCGTCAGTTCATTAGGTACTTGGGTTTAAACTATGGCTATTATTCCTTTACGAGTACAGCTACAGTACAGTTGTTGTATTGTTGATAATCATCACTATGAACAATTCCTCTTAGAGTTGTTATGATTTAAAGACATTTTAAAGTCTGTCAAATCCAAAATAATATTCTTAAACTTTACTGTACAGTAGAAAAAGCTAAAATTTCGGAGAGCATCTCTCACGTTTGTTAAAGTTTTAAGGGAGTCATTGTGTGCAGACTAACCTAGTTTTATATCTTCTTTACCGACTCCATATTTTTGGTCAAGATAGAAAAGAATAAATTTAAGTAAATCAAGAAAAATTGTCATACTAAATAGTACTCGAAAACGGCATTGAACAACTAGTGGAAGAAACGACATAAAGATTTAATCGATATAAAAGCTTATTATACATGCAAAAGGATCGTAAACTTATTATTCGGAAATAAGACTTGTAATTTCTGTAGGCTTTTGTTTTTGATCTTTATTAGAAAAGGATAGTAGGCATCGGTGGTGTAATTGTGTACCTACGTTAAAAGGGAAAGTGTTGTAAAGATCAAAGAAGAAAATTTAATCAACGTTTGACTGTGTAGGAGTGCTTCTCTAATTATCCACTAATTAATTAATTAAGAATAAATAGGTTTACACACAATTAAATCAATAATTGTGCCATCGTATACCTACAGACAGTTTTAGAATGAGAAAAAAAAAGCGGTGGGAGAAATGAAAAAAAAAGGGATTTGTCGTGATAAGTTCGTCACTGCCATAATATTTGTGAGATGAAAACACATACATAAGTTAAAGTTTTAAGCGAAGTTTGAAGTTTCCGCATATCTCAATAAATCAATGATTAATAATGAAGTTGGGAAAATGTTTACCGCGAAATATTACACATCAAAACCGAAATGTTGAAAGTTTGTTGTAGGTGGTCATCACTTTTCTAACTTACTTTGAGAAGGTCCGTATTTTTTGACGATATATTAGGTGAGTTAAGTAGATGATGAGAAATGGACTTTCGTTTTATATAAGTTACGATGTTTTCGGCCAATTTTTTTGTACGTAAAAGCTTTAGTGGAAGCTTAATTTTACAAACATGGCGCATTTAAAGTGCATGAAAGAGCAAGATTTATGTATTCTAATAAAACTTAAACAAGCAGAAGTCAACACAACATAATACAGTAGCAAATACTATAAATAACATTAGTCCCGCTTGGCGACATATATCAGGATGTTAAACTGTGTCTCTAATTGCGCAAGGACTCGCCATTGCATGTGTTGTAGTGAGACACACGGTCCAAGTCAACTCTCTGGTCTGCCGTTTGTCTTTGATTTATACGACGTAAATGAGGACTTTTGGGGGAGACCGTGAACTTCTCGTTCAAACTATCCTAGCGACTCACACAGCCCAAATCCTCATTACTAATATATCTCAACTATTACGAAATTAAGACGAGTAATTTACGATTACGCGAGAGGGTAGTATAGGTGCATAAATAGTCCTTTATTCGAAATTAATTTTTTAAACTCGAGCCGAATTTATTTTTTTTCCAAGAAATTATTTACGTTTCCTAATTTCGTAATCTAAAAAATATGTATAGTCGGTTAGAAAGAAATAATTTCTGGTGGTTTACGAGTGGGGGTCCTAAAACAGGAAACAATACATGAATCACTTGCCAACCCGGGCCCGCAATGTAATAGATGAGTACTTTTAAGGATTAAAACACAACGTATTGAAATATTTTTATTTCGCCCTCAGCGCGAGTTGTATGAATATTATACAAAGCCTCGTAGTTTTAATACAATGGCAAGGGTTTTCTTACTATGAAATATAACCTGTAATAATTCTAAGGGGTGTAAGTAATATCAAAATTTACTCGACAATGTAAAAAAGTTGCAACTTAAGGATAATTGGAAACATAAAGTAGGAAAAAGGGCGTAATAAATATATAATACAAATAGTTGTTGTTATTGGGAAGCTCGGGTAGTTGTGTACCGGTCAACACAAAGTGACATTGCGCTCCCAAAAGCCTTGTATCTTTCTCTTTACTTTCATACAGGACAATAATCGAACTGCCTTTTTTTCCCTAGACGGTATTAGGATATCGGTCATGGGACGTATTTCACCTTAGCCGCGATATTGAACGAGGTACTCCCCAAATAACTTGTCTATTCTATCGAATACATGAACTTTTTTTACAGGGTGGTTTCCTTCAACTTACACCAAATATTTAAATTTTTTTAAACGTTCTTTTTTAGTAACTCTCATTACTTTACGTAATAATTTTCAAGTTTTTATTAGTAGACTGGTATTAATTGTTGCTTCAGAACCCTTCTGTCATGATGTCTCGATGATACGAATAGAAATTTTAATTGCTCAACTGTAATTCAGCCTTTAAAGTGTATGAAAAATTTCGTTTACAGGCAGACGTACGCTCAAACAGGCGGATATTTAGTGATAAACCTAATTTAACATAACCTACCCTAACCTAATCTTCTTTTTGATATGAGGGGAAGCTCATGGCTTCCCCGTCCGGTTGTAATGCGGCAGGGGGAGTGTGAGACTCGACTGAGAATGGGGCCCAGATGCTTACCTTAACCAAATTCTAACCTAACCTAACCTTTTTGTAAGAGGGGAACCTCATGGCTTTCCCACCCGGATGTCACGCGGAAGGGGGACTGTGGGATTCTTCTGAGAATGGGGCCTAGATGCTTACATTAATCAAACCCTAACCTAACGTAACTTGTTAGTAGGAGGGGAAGCTCATGGTTTGCCGACCTGGATCTGGATGTCAAGCGGCAGGGGGAATGTGGGACTCGTCTGAGAATGTGGCCCAGGCGTTTACCTTAACCAAACCCTAACCTAACGTATCCTTTTTGTAAGAGGGGAACCTCATGGCTTTCCCACCCGGATGTCACGCGGCAGGGGGACTGTGGGATTCTTCTGAGAATGGGGCCTAGATGCTTACATTAATCAAACCCTAACCTAACGTAACTTGTTAGTAGGAGGGGAAGCTCATGGCTTGCCGACCTGGATGTCAAGCGGCAGGGGGAATGTGGGACTCGTCTGAGAATGTGGCCCAGGCGTTTACCTTAACCAAACCCTAACCTAACCTTTTTGTAGAAGGGAAACCTCATGGCTTTTCCGACCGGATATCATGCGGCAGGGGAAGTGTAGGACTCGTCTCAGAATGGGACCCAACGTTTACCTTAACCAAACCCTAACCTAATGTAACCTTTTTGTAAGAGGGGAACCTCATGGCTTTCCCACCCGGATGTCATGCGGCAGGGGGAGTGTGGGATTCTTCTGAGAATGGGGCCTAGATGCTCACATTAATCAAACCCTAACCTAACGTAACTTGTTAGTAGGGGGGGAAGCTCATGGCTTGCCGACCTGGATGTCAAGCGGCAGGGGGAATGTGGGACTCGTCTGAGAATGTGGCCCAGGCGTTTACCTTAACCAAACCCTAACCTAACCTTTTTGTAGAAGGGAAACCTCATGGCTTTTCCGCCGGGATATCATGCGGCAGGGGGAGTGTAGGACTCGTCTGAGAATGGGAACCAACATTTACCGTAACCAAACCCTAACCTAACGTATCCTTTTTGTAAGAGGGGAACCTCATGGCTTTCCCACCCGGATGTCATGCGGCAGGGGGAGTGTGGGATTCTTCTGAGAATGGGGCCTAGATGCTTTCATTAATCAAACCCTAACCTAACCTTTTTGTAGAAGGGAAACCTCATGGCTTTTCCGTCCGGATATCATGCGGCAGGGGGAGTGTAGGACTCGTCTGAGAATGGGACCCAACGTTTACCTTAACCAAACCCTAAGCTAACGTAACCTTTTTGTAGGAGGGGAACCTCATGGCTTTCCCGCCCGGATGTCATGCTACAGGGGAGTAGGACTCGTCTGAAAATGGGGCCCAGGCGTCTACCTTAGCCAAACCTTTTCTCTCATCATAGACTAGAGCAGCCTGGAATCATCTCTCGGCATTACTATCACCGCTGCTCGCGGTGGTTTCGTAGTTGCTGATCTAGCCATTTTAGGCCATCTGTACAGTATTCACCATTTGGACTATTTACTCTAGAGTATACCTGTCGTTATTTTCATACACACTAGCGCACACACAGACCCTAACCTAACCTAACCCAACTTTTCCTAGAGAATCGGAATGACGTGGAAGCCAAATTACAACTGTTGTCCACGAGAGCCTGGATCCTGGGGGACATACAAGCCGACAGACAGAGATAGACGTGCTTACAATAAGAGGGTTATAACTTGTAACCATCAAAATAATCAGACAGTCATAAAAGGAGATACTCATTTAGTTATTCAAGTAGACAATACAAGACACCCAATTAATGCAGGGTGATACTAGTTTCATTTAGACCAATCGTCAATAGCTTTGATTTGGCCCCTTCGCCCTCCCAATTTAGACCCCTAGAGAGATCTATAATAATCAGGATATAAAGAAATCACAAATAAGAAATAAAAATTCTTATTTTCCTTTTTATACAAATTTAGGCTTCAGTAGGTTAAGTTAGGGTAGGTTAAGTAAGGTTTATACATGTTTGGCCCTCAAAAACGTTTGGTTACTTCGACAATAGCCGAACCGGAAAGTCCGACTTTGGCCTGATGCGCTCGACACAGACTAATTAGTAATGACTTAGGTAGAGAGAATTAAACAATTGTAAACTGATCTAATGCGGGCCATTCACGTTCGCACTTGCCTTGAGGCAGGCTTTCAGGCCAACAGTGTTCGCGAAAATGTGAAATGATACTCCACCACACACGATTCAGGTAAATACGAAAGTATCATTTCACATTTGCGCGCACACATTGTGGGCCTGCAGGCCTGTCTTAAGACAAGTGCGAACGTGAATGGCCCGCATAACAATAGAGGTAGTCAGACTGATAGTAAGTCAATAGAAGTAGACGCCTAAAAACATAAACAGTGTTTAGGTTTACGCATCTAGAAAAAGATGACGATAGTTAGTCATTTTCTCAATCAAAAACCAGTGCCCAAGCTTTGAAAGTCATCTAAGAGGGGAAGGATGGGGACCAAATGAGGGTCTCATGAAATGAAATGCATGAAATGGAACTTACCTTATTTTACCACCCTTTACCTACGTTCCTGACAATAAGACAATCATAGGGGGAAATATGCAATAATTGAGACTCACAGCAAAGCAATTATGCAGTCAAACCACCGAACAGTCGGACGCAATAATAACTGTTAAACAGCAAACCTAAAAAATCACCTTGAAAGCGCCATCTATACGTAACAAAAATATTTAATACATTAGCAATTAATTGTCTGTGTACCTTCCTAAGCTTTAAACGCTTAAACATTATTATCTTGTTGCGAATTAATTTATTAATTTCTGTTTGTTGAAAAAATAATTTTTCGATGTAAATTTAAAAAAGATAGCGTCTTTTATAAAGAACATGCTGTATATTATATTCCCATTTAGTAAGCAAGACCCTCAATAAGTTGTAAGTTCCATCGGGATCTGAAGATAGCATTGTATATGAGCACAGTTAGACTGGACATAGTTTAAGCCGTCCCATAAACAAACGGGTATCTGGACATCAGTCGGGAACAGTTCGTTCGGACTACTTTTGATCCCCGAGGTAAACATCGTAACTTCCCGTATCAGAGTAACTATAGATAATACGGAAATAGAAGACGCACTGTTACTATAAACTTCCTTTCATTTACTTTGCTAAAACTTTAACTAAACTTTCATAAACATTTCAGGAACGATTTAAAATTTATTAATTTTTTTTGCGAGGTGGAAAATAATTTTGAGGGTTGATTTTTAATTAAAAAAAGGGAAAACTTTAATCTAAAATCCGACCCTGTATAAAAAATGTGACTATATACGTCCAACTTACATGAGGAATGGCTGACAACCGCCAGTTCTTAATGACACTGTCAAAGGTTTGCTTGATTTGTGACGCCAGATTTCGATTAAAGACATCACTTTCAGCCTTGCGAGAAAATATGGCTGCCTCAGCTCAAACTAATGGCGCCTCCTAAAGCGATGAAATATGTGATATGTTGCTACTGCTTTTGTGTCCCCTTTACTCATATATAAGTACAACTAAAATATGTGACTTTTAAGAAAAACTTTAAAATAACCCAAAAAAGCGACTTAATATTGATTTTAGATTTTCCTCAAATAAAACTGTCGATTTTGTGTGAGTTGGAAAAAGTTTATAAAACAGGTAAAAAGTTTTGCAGATTTATGAATTAACGTCTATTTGAGATTTTTAAATCATCTAAAATTGAATTTATTTTTTTACATATTACCGCACCATCAGAAGCGCAACTTTACACTAAGAGGTTCAAATTTAAAACTTTATTTGTCAGGAGCTAAAGTTAAATTTTATTACATTGCTTTTTTCTTCAAAAATCAACTCATTATTCCACATAATTCGGCATCTTATAATGGAAGCAAAGGGGTGTTCAAGAAAATGTAGGTTTTTACCATACTTTTGTCTTCTGAATCCGGTTATTTCTTTCAATTAGTTCAATAAGTTGCAACAGAATTTAAACTCTAGAGATGAACTGTTCTTCTTCTTTGGAAGAGAGAACGAGGGCGTTAGGTTGATAACAAATTTGATGATCTTTTGCATCTTAGCATTTTATTAACGAGCCCCAAATATCCTGGTACAACCTGAGAATCCCCCAGGACGTCACGATCCCCCTGACGTGACATAACCTTAACAAAAATTCTATACTCTTCTCAAAGCTCTTCACCATCATTTACTTCGTGGGTAGGGGTAGGTTTTCAAACGATTTTTACTACTTGCTTTTTTTTCTTCTCCTTGGACATTGTTTTGGACATTTCCTTTTCTAATCGTAATTATACCATAAGACGTTCTTCTCACAGAAGAGCTGTTATATAGTTTGGCCAAGGGACTTTAATGTATGGGTTTTACTTTCTACAGTGGCACATGTTGAGATTGGGTAGATACTCCTAATTTCGTACTTTCAACTATATTGCATGCAGAAGGCTTGGACATCACTCATTGACTTATAATAATAACAATAAAAAGTCTCGGGGCAGCAGCTGTAAAGGCTCGTCTTCACACACATGCTTGCCTTCTGGTTTGCCTGTACAGGCGGTCTACACAGACCAAACCGGAGCGTGTGGACAGCATTCAGGTGGCCTGTGCAGGCCGCCTGCACAGGTAAACCGGAAAGCAAGCCTGTGTGTGAAGACGAGCCTTAAGACCAGTTGTTCGTGAGTAACGACACCACGGTTACCCCATCTCTCATTGGGAACCTGGTTCCCTGACTCTTTGCTTGCTTTTACCACTCGGCTGGATTGGAGCCAGAAGATTTTTATTTTGTATTTTACCCGATGCAAAAGTGGCTGCGTTTAGTGAAACTGTGGTACACTTGCCATCATTCTTAAATCACTACCGCCGGTGCTCTTCTTCTATTTTTAAAGAGACAGGGTTTCACTTGCAAGAAACGGTCATTTCTCGCGAGAAATCTCGCAATTTTTGGAAGGCGAATGGGAAATTCTTGCAATTTCACGAGAAGCCCCTATGGCTTAATTTTCGAGGTTTCTCACCAGAAATTAGCATTTCTCGTCTCGCATCTCACAATTTTGTGCGAAACGAGAATAAAAGATTCTCGCAATTTTGCGAGACTCGTGTGAAGCCATAAAGGGACTATATTAGTCTTCAGTTCCCCCCCCCCTTGTCCGAAATTTCTAAATTTAATAAACGAATGTATAAGATGCTTCTAATCTTATTGAAATTTCGACGATAATTCAAAACTGATCCAGTATAGGAAGTAGGTACAGCACCACCAAGCTTACAAGAGCCTCGAGAGGTCGTGCCTTGGGGGGGGGGGGAGATCTCAGATTGTACAGTCAGAAGAAAAAGTATTCGTAATCACACGTCAAATGTCATGGTAATTTTATTGTCCCTATTTAAAATACAGTGGCTTCGGAAATGCCCTCAACCTACGAGACTTTGGCTAGGCAGTCACCATATTTCGTTACGTTTGGCTAGTAGTTGCCTAGAAAATTGGTTACGTGTGGGTTGAGATCCTGTAATTCGCATATTTTCAGCCTTTCGGGAATTTTTGTAAGCTTGATGATGTTGTACCATTTACTCCATTTATCTTTTGGTTCCAATCTTTTGCTACCTTTGGATTATCCACTTGATGTACAGTCAATCTCACAATTATTGGTCACCCTGGCTGTACGCCAGGGTGGTTATTAGCCAACAACGACAAAAGAACAGAAGGGGAGCTTGTTGATTTACTACTTGTTGGCAAAATAAAGTTACCCCTCAATTTAAGTATGGAGTGTTATGATGGTTACATCCACAATTCGTGCTAAACGTATAAGCAGGGTGGCCAATAATTGTGAGGTTGGCTGTACATGTTAAAAAATAAGGAAGGAATTAATTACATAAATAGTTTATGTAATTATGTAATATGTTAACAGTTAGAGAAAGTATTGCTTAGTTTATCTGCATATTTTATAAATTCTTAAACCAAAAGAAAGTACCACCACCACCACCGACCACCGTATTCTATGTAGAATGTTTAACGGACGCTTGTCCTAAGCCATAAGCCATAGGCATAACGAATATCCCAACTGCTGATGTAGTAACTTCTCTTTGGGTTCCTTTGCAGATATTTTTATGGCCTCCTAAACACCAAGAAAGGTCCTGACCACTGATCGACATAACTTTTACGAGAGCCTTCTTGGGCAACTTATTATTCTCTATCCCGCACGAAGGGTTGTCGACTCTCTGCAGTCAATGTACAAAAATTGAGCTGTCAACAGTAGTCATCGGCAGTCTATGACAGTCATAGCATAGGCAGGAAACGGTAGTCATCGTCATAGTCTCTGTACAAATTCAAAACAAGGGTTGATCCCTCGATCCCGAAGCTATAATAAGGCTACGCACTAACGTGATAAATAATTTTTCTTTGGGTTTTTCTGCAGACTTATTTTACCCCCACCCCAACCACTAACATAACAATTTTTATAAAGGCCTCCCTGTGCTACTATTTATGGTCCTGCTGACTTTTTGTCATTTTAAACTCTATTATTAATTAAAATATTGTTTTTTGTGATTTTTAACATACTGTAGCATCCCCCTTGCGCGCAATTTGTTGGGGCAGTCGTCTCACCAGCCCTCGCCCTTAGTAACACATGAGATATAAAAGATATGTTTCATAATTTTTCTACAAAAAAACCAAACGTTGTCTCTCAATATTGGTTGTTTGGATTAATTTTAAGTTAAAAAGCGAATGTGGATTTTCACCCTAAAGAAAATTTTTAATAATAATTTTTTTTTTTGTTATAAAAGTATAAAATCCAACAAATGCGTCGAGTATAATTTAAAATAATTTATTATTTGATATAGATAAGTGCACACTTAGATGTTAATCTTTAGGATTCAGTTGTAAACATATTTTAGAATTTCCTCTTTGTTCGCGTTCTATGTAACGTCATATTTATTTCTCAATTATAACATCGGCGCCCGTGTAATGTTCGAATACAAACAATGGTGCGAAATAATTCCATAGCAATTCTACTTTGTGTAGTGGCTGCGAATGTTCTGGTTGGACCATTCGTAACAATTTACTCCAGCTGGCACATGATATTACAGGACATCACATATTTATGGGCGGGTTGGGGCTACACTAACTCCTCTATATCTCAGAGTCCTGGTCAAGTAAGTAATTACAACGGTGGACACCCGCCAGGCGTTGTTGCTAATGCTACGTCCGTAAGCTATTAGATTGTTAGGAATGTGCCACATAGGATTAAGGATTTTTATGGTTTTTGTTCTTTATATCCTCGTCTTTAATTATACAAACTACATACAAGACCCTAGTGTTAAATTAAAATTAATCGCCTCGACCTCGACAAATTAAGATTTGCTCGTAAAATTAAAAGAAAGAAGCCGTCGTCGACGTCGATTAGCTAAAATCGGGCATTTATGCATAAACGAGGTGAGCACAACATCGTTAACATAAATTCCTTCATTAATATCATCAAAGACAATACGGAAACCCAACGTAATTTACAATTCAGAGAGTAATGAAACTTGACAATGCTAATTCCCTGCAAGTCACTTGCAATAATTCTGTTTGTAAGACTGCGGTCGCATACACAGAACGACCGCATCTGTCCGGCTCTCATCCCAGCACCCACTTCAAAGATCTCTTCGAAACATGTTGTAGCATAGATTACGGAATACTACAATACCTGAAACAACTACCAACTAAGCCTAGACAATGTTAGTTAGCTTCAAAGGTAATAATTAAGTTATTAACAAATTTATTTATTATACGTCCTAACCCACTAAGACTGCTAACACACAATTCTTTTTCAACACAAACAAAAAACGAAAATTAACTCTGGACAGTAATGGGATTTTTTTGTCACATCGTATACATTTTTTCTAACTATAACTTATATAAGTTTGTTCTTTATTAAGTAATTTATTATATCAGTTCTCCACTACTTATTTCATTAATGTGAAATTAGTAGCAATTTTAGCCTTTTTTCCCTCTCGCGCTAAAGCTAGTTCACTAAATTTTTAATTTTTGGCAACTCACTGGCACTGTAAAAAAATTATTTAAACAAAATGATATTTTACTTACTTAAAAACCAGAGTCGTTTCGAATATGCTGCTGGCTGATGCTTAGGGGAAGAATTTAGGGGGTGTTTTATCCCTTACTCTAATGACCTAAATACTAGGATATTTATATCCTTCTTATAAAAGACAATACATTTTGTTTTTATTCACGGGGAGTTACAAATAAATTGATAAATTATTTTTACAACCCTTTTTATTACCTTTTATCTCTTACAAACTGAATTCATCCTCAAAATTTTTCATCGACTTGTCCAAAATTTGAAGCACTTTTTTTATTATTCATTAAATCATCGTTCAAGTCGAGAGATGCGCACTTAAGTTTAGAGGTAACTAATTTTATGGATTGAACGTTTCGGGGAAAATATAAGGGAGGCTTTCTAATATTTAGTTTTTTCTTCAAAAACGTACAGAGACTGATACAATAAAGAGTCTTTTTATGACAGCATTTGCTAGATGCCTTGCCTTGCCTTGCTAGGGCCAATGTCTTAAGACTGGCATTTATTAGAAAATAAAATTACAATTTCGATAGAAAATGATGAAAAATAAGCACAGGTTGCTACCATGACAATACCGAAACTTATTAAATTTTATTAGAAAAGTGAACGCATACACCATCTTTACTTTTCTCTCACAACTCAAAGTTGTAAAAATCTGCGCTATGACTATTATCATGGCAGCTCACAGAGAGTGCATGCACAGAGTGTGCATGGGCCCCCCTTCAAAAGCAAAAAATATTTTTGTTCCATTGAAAATTTAAAAAATATATACATATGTAGTTACTGTAATAATGCTTGTTACTTCAGGGGGCACCTTTGGTGCCTTTTTCATTTTTAAATTCCCATTGAAAATTCATAAATTATATACACAGTTACTGTAATAATGCTTGTTACATCAGGGGGCACCGTTGGTGCCTTTTTATTTTTAAATTTCCATTGAAAATTCAAAAATTATATACACAGTTACTGTAATAATGCTTGTTACATCAGGGGGCACCGTTGGTGCCTTTTTCATTTTTAAATTTCCATCGAAAATTCATAAATTATATACACAGTTACTGTAATAATGCTTGTTACATCAGGGGGCACCGTTGGTGCCTTTCTCATTTTTAAATTTCCATTGAAAATTCATAAATTATATACACAGTTACTGTAATAATGCTTGTTACTTCAGGGGGCACCTTTGGTGCCTTTTTCATTTTTAAATTCCCATTGAAAATTCATAAATTATATACACAGTTACTGTAATAATGCTTGTTACTTCAGGGAGCGCCGTTGGCGCCTTTTTCATTTTTAAATTTCCATCGAAAATTCATAAATTATATACACAGTTACTGTAATAATGCTTGTTACTTCAGGGGGCACCTTTGGTGCCTTTTTCATTTTTAAATTCCCATTGAAAATTCATAAATTATATACACAGTTACTGTAATAATGCTTGTTACTTCAGGGGGCACCTTTGGTGCCTTTTTCATTTTTAAATTCCCATTGAAAATTCATAAATTATATACACAGTTACTGTAATAATGCTTGTTACATCAGGGGGCACCGGTGGTGCCTTTTTCATTTTTAAATTTCCATTGAAAATTCAAAAAATGTATACACAGTTACTGTAATAATGCTTGTTACTTCAGGGAGCGCCGTTGGCGCCTTTTTCATTTTTAAATTTCCATCGAAAATTCATAAATTATATACACAGTTACTGTAATAATGCTTGTTACTTCAGGGGGCACCTTTGGTGCCTTTTTCATTTTTAAATTCCCATTGAAAATTCATAAATTATATACACAGTTACTGTAATAATGCTTGTTACTTCAGGGGGCACCTTTGGTGCCTTTTTCATTTTTAAATTCCCATTGAAAATTCATAAATTATATACACAGTTACTGTAATAATGCTTGTTACATCAGGGGGCACCGGTGGTGCCTTTTTCATTTTTAAATTTCCATTGAAAATTCAAAAAATGTATACACAGTTACTGTAATAATGCTTGTTACTTCAGGGGGCATCGTTGGTGCCTTTTTCATTTTTAAATTTCCATCGAAAATTCATAAATTATATACACAGTTACTGTAATAATGCTTGTTACATCAGGGGGCACCGTTGGTGCCTTTTTCATTTTTAAATTTCCATTGAAAATTCAAAAATTATATACACAGTTACTGTAATAATGCTTGTTACTTCAGGGAGCGCCGTTGGCGCCTTTTTCATTTTTAAATTTCCATCGAAAATTCATAAATTATATACACAGTTACTGTAATAATGCTTGTTACATCAGGGGGCACCGTTGGTGCCTTTTTCATTTTTAAATTTCCATTGAAAATTCAAAAATTATATACACAGTTACTGTAATAATGCTTGTTACTTCAGGGAGCGCCGTTGGCGCCTTTTTCATTTTTAAATTTCCATCGAAAATTCATTAATTATATACACAGTTACTGTAATAATGCTTGTTACATCAGGGGGCACCGTTGGTGCCTTTTTCATTTTTATATTTCCATTGAAAATTCAAAAAATGTATACACAGTTACTGTAATAATGCTTGTTACTTCAGGGGGCATCGTTGGTGCCTTTTTCATTTTTAAATTTCCATCGAAAATTCATAAATTATATACACAGTTACTGTAATAATGCTTGTTACATCAGGGGGCACCGTTGGTGCCTTTTTCATTTTTAAATTTCCATTGAAAATTCAAAAATTATATACACAGTTACTGTAATAATGCTTGTTACTTCAGGGAACGCCGTTGGCGCCTTTTTCATTTTTAAATTTCCATCGAAAATTCATAAATTATATACACAGTTACTG
Organism: Malthinus seriepunctatus; assembly: GCA_963924605.1. NCBI lineage: Eukaryota > Metazoa > Arthropoda > Insecta > Coleoptera > Cantharidae > Malthinus > Malthinus seriepunctatus. Next base: position 3,919,174 of record OZ004602.1, read on the forward strand.
TAATAATGCTTGTTACATCAGGGGGCACCGTTGGTGCCTTTTTCATTTTTAAATTTCCATTGAAAATTCAAAAATTATATACACAGTTACTGTAATAATGCTTGTTACTTCAGGGAGCGCCGATGGCGCCTTTTTCATTTTTAAATTTCCATTGAAAATTCATAAATTATATACACAGTTACTGTAATAATGCTTGTTACATCAGGGGGCACCGGTGGTGCCTTTTTCATTTTTAAATTTCCATTGAAAATTCAAAAAATGTATACACAGTTACTGTAATAATGCTTGTTACTTCAGGGGGCACCGTTGGTGCCTTTTTCATTTTTAAATTCCCATTGAAAATTAAAGAAAATACCAAGTTTTTCGGCCCCCATCAGACAAATTTCCCTTATGCGGTGCATACCTTGCTGAACGCCTCCAGCCGCCTCTGACAGCTCATATTACTTATATTGCATACATAGCTTAGCGTCTCCTTTTAGCCTTTTAGCTTAGTTCCACCTTTAAGATATTTTTGTAATTTAGGCAATAGATCCTCTAATTTTAAAGATCTTAGGGAATAAAAATGTGTCTGAACCCCACTTATTTCTAATAGAATAAATGCTGCCCTTAACACGTTGAACTAGAACTTTAAATATTTGGTAATTTTTATTTGTAGTATAGCGCCACCTAGCGGTGGAAACCTTCTTAAGGTTACGATTAAGGTAAAGACTTGTGACTTTACTGATATTTAATGCTAAATTATTTCGAAATACTGTAAGAAAAAAATTAATATATTTAACCCCTTTCGAATATTCCCCTTTCGTCTATTCGAGTAGATATAATTTAAAATCACCTACTGCGTTGTAACGGGGGGTTTGTTAAGGAGCTTCGAACATGAATGAATTTTTAATTAATAATTTTCTTCTTACACACCAGTTGCATTTAAATTCTCATTAAGAAGCAAACAGTAATGGTGTTAATTTAAGTGTAGATATTTCACGATTTTGTTGCGAAAAAAATAAGGTTATATTAAGTTGGGGCACGTCACTGTTGAAAATACATAAAAGTAATAATTTTTGCTTAAAAATAGTCTTGGAGATTTTTATACCAAGGTTGCTGACATGTTTTGAAAAGTGCCAATAAACCTAAGACGTAACAATCGTTATGACATTACTTTACACGTACGCGTTGTGATTTTATATGAGATTTTTTAAAATCGTAAAATATTTTAGCCTAAAAGTGGTAAAATTACCATTTCTTCTTTTCTCCTTTTTTAAAGAAAAAGTGTTAAATTCGAAACATTTTTCAAGTCAAAAATTTCATTTTGTACGCAATTAAATTAATGTACTTACTGATAAGTAAAGTTTTGCAATATTCTATAATTCAGAAGGAAAGAAGTAATTTTAACAATGTAATATATCGTCGCTCTCTCATAAGATAAATTAGATTCACGGGGAGTCTAAATAAGCATGATATACAGCTTGCAATATCGTGGAATATAAGAAACAAGAAATCATGTTTAATATTGACGCCACTTATCAGAGAGAAGTTGAAGTTTTTGGCTGGATTTGAGTCGTCCATCACTGCTGGAAATCATCTGGCCGTCTACAAAATGTTATATATGACTTTTGTGGGTTGCCTTAAATATACCCAGGCTTCGGAATTATTACCACTATATACCTATCCTTAATAACAAAGTGAACATATTTTATTTCCTTCTTTTTAAATTTATTAAAAATAATTTTTAACCAACTAAGTATGTCATTAAAGTGGGAGTTGCTGTAATTGCAAAATACTTCTCGAAATAAAATATGTGCCATACAGGGTTACACTTCGGAATTTATTTGACGTGTGTTCTCAGATTCTCACTGACCGACATGTTTCATATACCTCACTTGCTGCGGTTATATCACTTAAACTATTTTCTCCATTAGATTCAAATAGACTTGAAATTAGGATTTCTAGAGTGGAAGGTAAACTAAAGCTCACGTTTAGTGTCGCCCTTGGCCAAGTCGATTGGGGTCTCTCGTACTCATTCCGTATCTTTAGTTGAACTCACAAGGATACTAGAGAGTGAGGTCATGCTGATACAGGCTATATTCCCCTAACATGGGTTCTCTGATTTGGACTGATGCAGGGAAACGATGACGCATCACATGCTCCGTCACTTCCTCCGCTTCCTTCACCTGCAGCTGGAACTGTCAGCACCAGCAATCTAAATACAGCATGAGCCACGAAACTTGTAGCCTTTGGCAATTTTGAACTGCAACCCAAATAACAAATATCATTAGTCTAGATCAGGGCTCCTGTAATTATTAGGGTATGTGATCAACTTAATATGTATAAATAAAGATGAAAGCGACTTATAAAAGTCACGTGTCGGTAAAGTAAGAAAAACTGAATTTTATCTATCTAGACCTTAAAACATAAAACATTCGGAAGGAGGGTTAGCAACCGTTGCCTAAGAGAAAATGTGACGGAATTGACATTTTAGAAATGCATGAATGACTCATTCATCCCGTCGAGTTTACATTATCATTGGCTGTCATGATCTTTCCTTATAAGTGGGAGTATACCTAAGCAACCATTTCCATTAGAAAAATTGACAAAAAATCGCTATATTTACTCGTCATTTTGATCCATATAATTAGATAAGTAGCTATTTCCTGGTAGAGTAGGAGGTATTTATTTATTCAATGATCTAGACTGTAAATCGTGACAGCTTCAAGTTTCATGACCCACCATGTAGATGTTTAATTAACCTCTATAGAGCGTTCCGTGAGAGTTTAATGTCATTTTTACGTGCTTAGTCAAGTCCATTGTGGTTCCTCGTTATAGCCAATTAATTCTTCCGTATCTTCAGCCTTGAATCCATTCCAAAGTGTTTAGATGGGCCTAAGGATACTGGAGAGGGGATGTTAGCTGGTTTTGCTAGGCCCAGTATTCCTCTAACATGAATCGTCTGATTTGGACTAACGCAAGGGAAAGATGACACAGCACGCGTACTCTATCATTCCGTCCACTTCATTGTGTATCACCTACAGCTGGGGCTGTGAGCAACAACAATCCAAAATTTAAATAGAGTAAATCAATTGCTTTTTCTCTGCTTGTTTATCCATCTATGAATATCACCTGTCAGTCTAATATTATGTCATATATCGTCTCATCTGTCGATAGCTTTTGTCATCTAACTGTAAATCTCCTCTATCATCTCATCTCCCTTGCCAATCTCATCTGTCATCTCATTGTATGTGTCAGTCTTATCTATCAATCTCATCTGTCATCCCAATTGTCAATCTCATCTGACATCTCATCCTATCTGTCAAACTTATCTATGAGCTGACATATAAATTGACAGATATGATAAAAGGTTTGATGACAGATGGGATAACAGATAGAATGACAGATGATATGACAGATGAAATAACACATGGGATGATAGAGTAGTTGACAGAAGGAATGACATTCGACTCTCCTGACATATTAAATGACATATGGCATGACAGATGGCCCCCTCCCTTATGCTGGCAGAGTAACATTTGACATATAGTAACTATGGTGACAGATTACCCCCAATCCCCATACCTTTAAACTAATCTCTGAAATGACAGGTAGGTTGACAGATGGAATGATAGATAACTCCACGTGACATATGAAATGACAGGTAAAATTGACATATATGGTTACAGATGACCTTGACATTGACATATGATTGAAATTTGACACATGATAGCTATGGAGTGCTCCCACTCTCTATCTCCTTTTTTTATATCTCTGTCTCTTTCGGACCTTTCTGCGCATTTCCGATGATTCATGTGTTTTTTATTGTGTGGATGTTTAATTAAGCTGCAGCGATCAGTGAGAGTTTAATACCATTTTAGTTCGATTATTAGTCGGTCGTGGCAGCATAGTCATACAACACTGGATTTAGGAGCTAACGAGTTTCGATTCGTCCGCATTGCAATGCCAGATTAGCTCAGGATGTTTTGGCCTTTGAAATTCGTCAATTAAACTCTTGGTTAGTTTATCGTAGAGAAACTACACTTTTCATACCATAAAAGTGAGGGACGCTTCTGTTGTAAAAATAATTAATTCGAAGCGTTCATTTCAAATCTTTTAACTTCAAATCAGTCGAATAGTCAAGCTAATTGCAATTATTAATTGAATTATGTATAATAGATTAACCTTAGAGAATTTTGAGAAAAGTTTTAAATGAAAATTAGCAAACGAAAAAAGAAAAGGTGATAATCAATTAATTATTAATTAATCATTGGGCGTCTCGAAAAACGCACCTAACCTAAAAGTAAATATTTTTCCACTTTACAATTCTTAACGCCGTTTGACGATATCTCAAACAATTTATTCGCATATAATTTTTATCCATCCAATTACCCTTTCTCGTATTCAGCAATTCTGAAACAATATTTCATGGGATTGAAGAACATAAAGGGAGCGCTCCTCACCTCTAACATTTCAGTCCGAGTTAAAGCGGTTTGATTTGTTAGCGCAGTTAATTGAAATCCAGAGGCAATTACATAGTCGACTATGATACTCTGTAACTTTTACCCTCTCGCACGGATCACCCGACTTGAAGACTACAAAAATTTCCGCCCCCTTTTACAATTTTACAACACAAAACTAATTAACATTTTTATTTTTATCGGTATCGTTTACATCGATTGCTCTTTAGTTACAAAAATTTCGATTTAAAGAAGGAACTTAATTATGTACTTTGAGACTTAGCTTGAATATATTCTGAAAAGACGCTTCCTGGAAAATGGCAGTCAGGAACAACTGAATGCAAAGCCTGATTTACGTTTTTCCTGCGACAGATTTTAATGTTATTTCGAGTCACAAATTGTTTAAATAGCGTCGTGACTCAAGGCGGTGACGCTAACTGAAACTCATTAGAACAAGAAGAAGATTCACCTTATATTTATTCAAATATTATTGAAATGAATCTCCAATTTCTTCAACTCTTATAATTTTACTTCTATTTTAACTTTTTAGAAAAGAGTTTACGCTTTAGGCAATTTTTAACAACAATAAATTTATGCACGAAATATTTCTAAAAAGGTTTTTCTCCCCATTTTAACTTTTAAATTCATCAACGAAATTAACGTTTTTTTTTTAATAAAAAACTTTATGTTCGAGTTCAATTAACTTATTTTATGTTTAAATGGGTGAATTTTCGTTTAAAAATTAAGTTTACGCTAGGAATTAAGCAGCGAGGAAAGTGATGAAAAACCTTTTTAAAAACAAATCGTTAATAACAATAATTAAGAAATCTTCTTTTTTAATAAAAAACTTGATGTTCGAGTTCAATTGACTTATTTTATGTTTAAATAGGTAAATTCAGCTTAAAAATTAACTTAACGCTAAAAATTAAGCGGCGAGGAAGGTGATGAAAAACCTTTTTAAAAACAAAAATTGACTAATAATAAATATTAGGAACCTTTTTTTTTGAAAAATCGATTAAGATTTGAAGTTGAATATAAAACGAGTTGAAATGATTAAAAAGAAAAATAAAGCGGGCTAATTTAAATGGAAGCAATAAACCAAATAATGGATAAGAAATAAACACGGTCTGTAGTTGGGAGAACGATATTAAGTTTATCCATAAATTTGATTTAACAGTAAACTGAGTAAAACTCGGCTGCTTCAAGACTTTTGATGCAATTAAACATGATTTGTTCTAGCTCATTTGCAGCGGGCTCTGAAACAATTCACTGATGACGAATGGCCATTTCAGTTGAACAAAAGGCTTATCTGAGCGATTGTTAACTTAGTTCTGTTCAGCTTTAGGCTGCATTGCGAATCGGAATTGTTATTCAACTTCAAACGACCACTTTTTATTGTTTTATTACTTTTATCAATTTAATTTGATTAATTTTTTACTTTATTCGTCAAATTTTGTGTAGTCGCTCTTTTCTATTTTTTTTAAATGGGGTAGAAATAAATTCGCAAAGCGATCGATTTTAGTTTAAAATGGAATTTTTGTGTAAGTTGTAAAAAAATGTGTAAAATTTACAAGAATCGGTTTCGAGTGTCTGTATCGTCGTCTTCAAAGACCAGTTTGAACAAGAACATGCAGAGCTTAGAAATGACCTCGATTTAGCATCCCTTCAGTGTCACGTCCCGTTTTGAAGCCTCTTCCCTAGGGAGCGCGTATACAGAAGCGATAGGAATTCTCCACAGTGTCTCGGCCATCTTATAACTCCTCATCGTCGCACATCAGGAGCTAGCATCTGTCGGTTCGGAATCAACTACCCATCCTCATTTCCAATATTGCTGCGAACACGCAAAGGTCCAACGAGGTCTCGTGTCGTCGTCACTCACCATTACGTGGCCATCTTTGTACGTTTAACTCAACTTTATTCATCTATAATACCCTCAAACTACTTTACTAACTTTTACTTGATTACCTACCTACTTTAGCCTATCCTAACGATTATAAATTCCAATCAACTTAAATTGACCCTTTCATAAATTTAACTCGCGACTGTCCCTCTTGCATACAGAAAAGACTTGTTTTATAAAACAAAAAGCTTTAGAAGTAGATAGGTAGGCACTCGAGCTTAATTACTAAATAATGCCTAAGAGAATTCAGTGTGTCGTCGAATTGAAAAGCTAAAGAAAGCATTCACATAGCGAGAGCACGATAAAATTGGTAATTTATTGGCTTTAGGGCTACTGAAGTGAATTGATGAAAGGACATAGAATTAATTCAACAATTAGCAAACAAAAACGTCGGTTCACATCGACGTTACGTTTTGCCGATGCTCATCTTGGCAGTTATTGCCTTTAATTTGCAACTCCTTCCGAGGAGGTGAACGAGGAATGTTAATTAAAAGCCCGTCCTCTCTATTTCTCGTCTCGTCTAATTAGTCCAGCTATAAGAGACGTATGGATCACTCACGACAAATCCACCAAAACTTATCTCATATCCCGAAACTTTTTTTATTTAATTTTAGTTAATTACAAATGTTTCTGACCCAAATTTAAATGCGACCCAAAAACAATTTAAACTTTAAATCGAAAATTTTGTGTTTTGGCGCGCGTGCAAAAAATTGTCCGTCGATTAATTAACGCGGTTTCGAATAAATATCATAATAATGGAGTCGTAACGTCTAAGTATGAGAATACCTCAGAATTAGCACTTTGAAATTGCTTTAAGATTGTCGAAACTATTTGCGGAACTATAATTGGCAATATGGTGAGAATACACCAAAAGCCTAAACGATAGTAATTGTTTTACTTTATTATCTACAGACTATAAACACTATTAGTACCAACAGTTACCTCGTTATGTATTTCTATCGTTAAGCAATTACTTTTACAAAATGTTGAACCGTTGGCAATTTAACGTTTAAAATAATTGCGCAAATCTTAATTGTTGATGAGAATAATTTACTTCCTTGTTAAAGAGACAGATATATCTATCATTCCTTCAGGTAGAAAACATTAAGTACATGAAATGAGATTAATTTGCGGCTACATGAACATGTCAGTGGTTAGTTCTTGACGGAATAAACGAATATCAAGGGAAACCTTTAAAAGGTTATCTCATCGTTGTTGAGTTGTAGAATTTATTTTTTAATTATTTCAAAAATATTTTTAATTTTATCATAAACATATATTTAAATTGGGCAAGGCCAGAATCCATCCAAAAAGTGTCAAAAATTAAAAATAAGCTGTGTTTATTTACCGATCTCCGTCTCCATCAAAAACTAACTTTAAAAAATCCCTGTACAAAAAAACGGTCTAAGGGCCGATACTTTGAGTCTCGGTTAACCCTCGTTAAGTTAATTTTATACTTGTGGTAAAAGTTAAACGCGGTTACAAGTAAACGTTACGGGGATTGCTTGAAATTTCATAATAAGGTTAACTTAAACAGGTTTTTAACCGAAACTTAAAGTACCGACCCTTATAATTACAAATGTGCCTTTCAGGTCGCCTACAGACGAGTTACTCGCGTATTTGGTTTTGTTGTAGGGATCACATGACGTTGACGATTTCTTCTGCCTGCCAAATATTTGTGTATGGGCCTCTCGTCTGTTAGCTCAGCTTAAGACTGGAAACGTACTAAATATTGAAATTTCTCAAGTTTGTAAGAATATTTCATTTTAACATCTTCTTCTACGTCCCTCGTCTTTTAATAACAATAATAAAACCGCAGGGCAGCTGTGTGCCTAGTTGTTGGTGAGTAACGACACCACGGTTACCCGATGTCTCCTTGGAAATCTGACGGTTCCTAGGGATAGGAACCGGTAGGAGGTAGAACCGCGAGGGTACTATATCCCAGAAGGTGGTAAAGGCACTTTAGTCAACGCTTCTTACAACCATTGCCACCATTGTGATCTATAGTTTGTTATGTCTACATGTAGCCTAAATACGTTCTGGAGAGCTTGAGGTGTGCATGTGCAGTAAGCTTTCAGAGATTTATTTGTTGTGTTGGACCCGCGTATGATGGGTTTTTGGGTAGTTTTTTTAAGTAGAAAGTCTAGTAATGGCTGAAACATCAAGATTTGCCTTTAAGGAACCTTTTTTAGATTTGATTTGTTCTTTGTTGTGGAGTGGAGAGTTGGGGAGGAGTAAAGAGGTTTTAGAGAGGTCACAAGACGAACTCGAGCCCGCAACAGAAAACATCTCTAGTCTCTAGATTTGTCAGATCGACTTAAAGCTGCGTCACACACACAGGCTTACCTTCCGGTTTAGTCTGTGCAGGTCGGCACAGGATGCTGAAACGATATCCACACGCTCAGATTTGACAGGTACAGACCACCTGCATAGGCCAAACCGGAAGGCAAGCCTGTGTGTGTGGTGCAGGCTTAAGGGACGACAACAAAGTCTCGTCGTCCAGGTCGGCACAGGATGCTGAACGATTTGAAGACGCTCCGGTTTGACCAGTGCATGCCGCCTGCACAGGCCAAACCAGAAGGCAAGCCTGTGTGTGAGGCGCAGGCTTAAGGGACGACAACAAAGTCTCGTCGTCCAGGTCGACACAGGATGCTGAACGATTTGAAGACGCTCCGTTTTGACCAGTGCATGCCGCCTGCACAGGCCAAACCAGAAGGCAAGCCTGTGTGTGTGGCGCAGGCTTAAGGGACGACAACAAAGTCTCGTCGTCCAGGTCGACACAGGATGCTGAACGATGTCCAGACGCTCCGGTTTGGCCTGTGCAGGCTGCCTGTCTGACGGAAGGCAAGCCTATGTGTGTGGCGCAGGCTTAAGAGAGGATAACAAAGTCTCTCCTAGCAAAAGCTACAGGTTAACTAAACTCTCTTTGTGCTAAGAACTTAATTTAGGTGCATTCAAACATTTCATCCACTCTTGCTGATGTCCTTAGCTCAGAAGTTTTCTTGGCATATTTTATTAAGTACTGAACAGTTTCAATCAGCTTAGACGTCTGCGGTGTTGAGGCTAGAATTCTCAGGGTCAATTACAGGCATCTAGATAAATAATAAATAAATAAAAGGTTTTCAAAGACAATCAAAATTTGGTAGGAGTAGTCGACTACTTCCGTTGTACTCTCATCAGGGGATAAAAATTGAAATTCCACTAAATCTTCAATAAACATAGCAATTGCCCTAGCAAAAGGCAAAAAGAAAGGAACTTCTTCTGCTTCCTCGGGCTCCTCGAACGGTTGTAAAATTTTTAAATAAACTGAAAATTGGCAATTAAGTTTTACAATTTTTTTAAATTTTTTGTTTTGGTTTAGATTAATTATTTATATTTTAGAGTTTTTGTTTTTTTTTTTCGAATCAAAAAAAAATAAAATAAATAAATAAAAATTTGGTTATTAAAACTCTAAAATATAAATAATTAAGTTTTACGACTGATAAAATTTTTTATGAGATCAAAAGAGCTATCAAACGATACTAAACTTGACATTTTATCACTTCGACGGTAGGCGTCGCGACGTCCAACGTTTCATTTTCTTATAGGAACCTATGTATTGTATTTTTGTAGAAAATTACTCAGTTGGCTTGTCTAAAAACTTCTCGTTTAGAATTCGGATAAATAAGCCATCTAAGTAATTTTCTGCAAAAAAACAAGGTCGTCTTAAGAAAAAGAAAAGTTGAACATCGCGACGTTTAGCGTCGATGTGATAAAATGTCGAGTTTGGTATCGTTTGATAGCTACTTTGACCTTCTGAAAACTTTTCCTCAGAATTTGTTTTCTAAAGTAAACCATTTTCATACTAAAGTCAAAAAACTAAAATGCCAATTTTCAGTCTTTTTGAGTTATCTCGGTAACTATTTTGAATTTTAAAATTTTTTTAACTTATTCTGAAAGCACGTCAAAATATGGACTTTTTTTCTAAACTAACCAATCTCGTAGCTCTTATCGTTTATGAGATCTCAGTGTTGGTGTTGGTATCACTTAAAAAATCCCCCTGTAGACAAAGGACTCTCAGTAGCACATTTAAAATAGAAACTTAATTACTATTATAAATTACTTAAATATTTTTTATATTTTTATGAGTGAATAAATGTATTATTATTATTATAATTCATAAATCTTTTTGGTTGCAGGAAAAATGACCCAAAAAATTCCATATTCCTTAATATGGAATTCGGCGAGTGCAATGTCTTTGATCAAAGGTAAGTCCTCACAGTTGAGGTTTTTTTTCACTATTAAAAGGTTTGTGGTAGCACTTATCGAATAAGCGACGCTTTGTTGTCTCCGATTAAATTGGAAATTTTAAAAAATTTCATTGCTTTCGCTCTTTCAACTTTTAGATTACTCGATAAGAAAAATTTAGTTTTCGATTAATTAAAAATTTGATCCAATAATTTCACAAAAAATTTGAACAAATCAAAATCGATAAAAACCAAAAGTTTGAATCTACCTTTTTACGCAATCATCTTGAACGATACCGAAGCGTCGGTCTTCGTCACGTTTCTACGCTTATTACTTCAGTCACAGAACTTGGCAAGGGTTGAGAATTAAATAATTGGTCTTTCAAAGCTATATCAATAGATTTAGTTGGTGTGTACGTTAGTAACTTGGGAGATTTTGCTACAAAATTGTCCAATTTAAATTTGTCTTTCTATAGAAGGGGAAAATGCCACTCGGGATGCAAATTGCTAAATAATCCAAAATTTTTAAAACAAGCTCAAAAAATATTTATGTAGACACAATTACACAAGTTAAAACAATTTAAAAATTTAAGACATGTCGATGTAACTCAAAACTAAATTTTTTGCTCGTTCCACATATTCTTCCCCCAAATTTTCTATATTTTCCATGGTTTGATTTTGGAATTGGAATTTTACAGTATTCTTAAGTTCGGCTTTTGAATAAAATATGGGGATGGTCCACAAACCGTAAGTAAGGCCATAAATTGCAAACCTTTTCATTTCTTGATCCAACCATTCGTTCGTGAACACACTTCCAACATCTACTTGTTTGTCAGCGGTATAAAAATGAAGGACCTTCAAATACACCTCGAGAATTTTTCTCATATTCTCTACGCGTGACTTTGGCTCCAAATTTACGTAGAGCAAATAATTTAAATCACTAGCTGGCGAATTGTAGCGAATTTGAGATAAATCAGACAAGAGCACTTGGTTGTTTTTGAAATAAATGTTAGTGGATAAAAGTGAACCATGGCAAATTACAGAGTGGTTTTTTGCTTCCAATAAAAGTTTCTTGACTTTCGCTCTCGAATTGTCTTTTAGATCTTTCACCACTTGAATAATTTTGTTGTTATCGACGCTAAACGGTTGTTGTTTAATAGAGCCCATTAAGTTGTCCAAAAATTTGGTTTGGTGTTCAAAAATTTTGGATTCAGTTTCATGGTACAAAATTTCCCTGCTAGGTGAACTGATCGATTTAAATTCTTTACCATTTTTCTTTTGAAAAACTATTGAAGCTGCGTGTATTTTAGCTAAAGCCTGAAATTATTTTTATTTAGCCACTTGATGCTTGTGATGGTTAAAAATTTTACCTGTACGACCAATTCGCACTGCTCCAATGTGAGCCCTTTAATTGATTTATCGACCAATTCGTAACCTTCCGTTAGCATATCTTCTAAAATTATAACATCGGGGGTTGCGTAAAGACAGTTAGGGATGGGCAATTCGATTCTGCTGCTCCTCAAGTATGGAAAAATTTGGTTGTAAGCGGCAACTTCGTTCCCAAGAGCAACGTTTGTTCTGTAAAGCTCCGTTGCTTCTTTCATGGGAAGTTCTTTAATTAGAAGACTTTTCTTATACTCTGAAAATAAGGTAAAAAATTTAATTTTACATCTAAAGTGGAGGGAAAACTTTCTTTTCGTCTCACCTTTTCCATTTTGATGTGTCCCAAAAATTTCGATTTGGCTGACTTCGTAATAAAATGAAACGTGTGGTGGACAAGCCGTTTTGATGGATTTTTCTGTGACTTGGATGGTATCGTCCATTTCGTGATTTTGAAGCAAATCTTGATAAAACTGATTGTTTCGTTGGTGATGAACATGGGCACTTAGTAATTTAGCTAAATTTTTTATTTCGAAAAATTTTGGTACGATTTTACTTAACATTTTTAATTTTCTTCTTTTACACTTAAATATTTGAATGGATGTGAGGTTATTTTAAAAATTTATTGTCGTGGGTATGTACAAACACAAAAGAGATAAATTGAATATCAATAATTGTAAACAAACAGTTTGAAGCGTGGCCTTGTTAATTTTATTTAAAATAATTTTAAAAATTTCGGTTAAAACTAAATATTATTCTTTTTCTAAAATGGTTGGTTTTTATTGCGTCAAAAATTTTACTTTACAAAAAGTTTGTACATATCGTAACCGTAAGTTCCTATTAAGAAAGTTTTGTATGAGAAAAGGTGTTTGTTTTAAAACGAGTTGTAGAAAAATTTTCATTTAGTTTGTATTTTATTATAATTGTAAATTTATATTACTATTATTATTATTATTATTAAGTAATTTTTAAAATATATGCTAAAAGATAAACTCAAAGGCGTACATAGCAAGGCGCTTATAATAACGTTCGTCGTATATCAAAATACGTCCTAACGTTACCGTGAAACTTACTTCGGAAGTTCCGGTGTGGATACGAAAACTGAAATTATTGCTTAACAAAAATACTGCCTTCAATTAATCATTTTCTATGTGAGACTAAACAAGAAATTGGATTTTAAACGAATTTTCTTCATTATTTTTTAATTGATGAAAAAAATTTTTTTAATTTTAAAAATTATGTCCCCCCTCCCAAAATATTCTACACCTCCATTTAAATAGGTTCCCCAAAAATCAATAATTTTGCCCACTATAAATATTTCTTGTAAAAGGACTCCAAACTATTGTGGCCACTTTGGATCTATTTGCACTTCAATCCGTCCGTTTTCCTAATTACTGCGTTCCTCAACCTTTAGCTTTTTTCTAGAAATATTTTTTTAAATAATTGTAATCTACTCACAAAACACCCTATCAAAAAAAAATTCAAATTAGTCACACAGGGGAGAGGGGGGATTTAAATGGGAAAAATTGACAGTTTTAATTTAAAAATTGTAATCTTCGTAACCTACGAAATGCAAGAGCTCAAATTTTACAGTTACTTAAGACACACCCCTAGATATCCTCTCCTAAAATTTCGAACCAATCGAAGTGATCAAACTTTTTTTATAGGTTTCCATTGGCCAGAAAATCGAAATCGCCAAATCGCCACCAAAATTTAGATTCGGGTACTCTAGGGTAGCCCCATAAACGCCCCGGTCTTAAATTTCAAAAATCGCACAGCAAAACGTAGGGAATCGGAGGGGAGGCATAAAGGTGTCAAAGTTTCAGTTTCTTAAAATATGCGTATCAGAGAACCTTTACACAAAATTGGTCTCTCTACCATGGTTCTAAATGGGAAAAATTGAGTTTTAATTTAAAAATGGTAATCTTCGTAACCTACGAAATGCAAGAGCTAAAATTTTACAGTTACATAAGACACACCCCTAGGTATCCTCTCCTAAAATTGCGAACCAATCGAAGTGATCAAACTTTTTTTATAGGTTTCCATTGACCAGAAAATCGAAATCGCCAAATCGACACCAAAATTCAGATTCCGGTACTCTAGGGTAGCCCCATAAACGCCCCGGTCTTATATTTCAAAAATCGCACAGCAAAACGTAGGGAATCGGAGTGGGGGGGCATAAAAGTGTAAAAGTTTCAGTTTCTTAAAATATGTGTATCTCTACCACTGTTACGACTATAGTAAAAGAAGAGACTTAATTTTAAAAATAGTTTAACTCGGTTAATATATGTAGTAGGGGGACTTGAATGTAATCAAATTATAGAAAATTTTATAAGCTACAAAAAAGATATTAATGAATATTTCGCTAAACTAAATGGTTTTTGAGTTATTTGCAAGAAAGGTATTTCCCCTCGAACAAATTATTGACTTAAGTTAGAGGGTGTCAACAGCCTCAGTCAAACTTCAAAATATTTTTTAAATTGTTTCTGTAAATAAATTCTTTTTGCCCTCCCGCCCTTTTAACAATTCGGTACTTACCGTCCAATAATTAGTCAGCGTCCTTTAAATCTTCGATTTCAAATCATTTGATGCTCTTCGCACCAAAGTGATTAACAACTGGTTCTTTTCTATTTTAGACGAGTACCTAATAAGTTAATAACCCATACCTATTCAAGATTTGCTCCATGGTCCACTTTCTCTATAAACTTCTGGATCTCGTCATTGATAAAGCTACTTATTTTCGTATTAACCCTTTGCAGAATTTCTCAATACGTCCCTGTATAAAACCAAAATAAATAGAAAAATAAGTTTTCCCGGTTCTGTCTTAATTTTTTTTTTGGAACGGACCATAGAGATTTAGATGACACGTTTAAAGTAAGGTTATTTTACCATCAATGGCCGAATTCGGCAGACATATCACAGTTGACCAACAGTAGTTGATGGAACGTTCGTCTCGAAGCGATTCTCTATCTCTGTCTTATTTTAGTAAACTTGCTAAAATATACAGTGATAGAGAGATAGGAGTGCTCACTTAATTTTTTCTAACTGTTTTGTCGGCTCAATTCGCTCAATGATGTCTCAACACCAAAAGACACGTTACGGTTACGTCAGCTGGAGATAAAAACAGGCTTTAGTTTTTGGTCAGTCTGCCTATCTGCGTAAAGAGGTTGTAACTTGCATTTACTTCTTCTTTGAGAGCATAAGCGCTATTTGACATGAACTAAATACCATACTAACTGTTAGTAACTAATGCCCGTATTTATAAAGCAATTTCGACTCGATCTCGTACTCAAGCAACCGGTTGCTATTGGTTTCTATTGTATTATACAATAAAAAGCTGCCTCGTCTCGGTCTTGAGTACGAGCAAGTGCTTGAGATCTCTCTATAAATACGGGCATAAATCAACTCAAAGATCAAAAGTACGGGAATCTAAGCTTTAACGTCGTGCACGGTCATTCTTCGAAATTTCTACGCACGACTTTACAGCTAAGATTCCCGTGCTTTTGCTCGTTGAGTTGATTCAATACTAACAAGTTAGTACGACAATTAGTCCATGTAAAACGGCCCTTAGATTACCGTGCTTTTGCTCCTTGAGTTGATTCAGTTACTAACAGTTAGTACGATATTTAGTCCATCTCAAATAGCCCTAAGAGACTTTTCTTTATACTTGAGTCTCTATGAACGTATTATTCGAATGTAAGAAAAATATCAATGTATAGGAATTACATTTTATTCGGAATCGGAACCACTTAATCGGCTATAAATGGCCGTTTTTTAGGCTAAATTAAACCCTGGCCGGAATGTCCAAGAGCCCACAAAAATTGAATTATTATAAAGCAAAAATGAAATTTAAACCTCAATTTAAAGATTCTTAATTTAACAAAAAATTAGGCCCCATTGGACTTCAATAGCCCTGGGCCCCGAAAATCGTAGATTCGCCCCTGATCACTGGCACATTACCTTTTCTATTAACTTTCATACCAAATATTTCAATTCTATCAAAAACATTTATCCACGTGTATCTTGAAGTCTCGGTCTGCCCCTCCTCCATATGTCTCGATGTCAGCTCATCTACAGGGTTATTCAAATTCGACCGGCACCATGGGGATCTCGCTTATTTGAAGAGATAGAGAAACGGTTAAATTAGGGCAAAGTTGCGGAATTTGAGGCCCATTAATAATCTGAAAAGAAAAGTGCCCTAGCTGCTTTTGTTTTTGAGCTATTGACAAAAAAACAAAAAATCGAAATTTTGTTTTTTGACTTTATTTTCCTTATTATCAAAAATTTTTAAAATCTGACCGAACTTCTCCTAAGCCATTTTGTATTCTACACCCGATTCTGAAAACACATTTGATGTAAAACGTTTCGGTTTTCTGGAACCATCATCAACTTTAGTTTTTTAAATAGGCGCAATCTTTTGTTTTAGCACCATCTCATAGAACCTTTTTTGATGATTTCAAAAATGTATATCACTTGAGTATTTATTTTTCAATTTTGTACTCAAATAAGTTAATTTGTAATAAAAATTGAGGATCAAGCTGCTCTAGAATAAAAACAAAAGCCGGTATAACAAAACATAAATCCATGCTTCGATTACAACCCGAGATTTTGAAATTTAAACACCTTTAACAAGTTTTTATTTCATAAATTATGAAGTACATTAATATCATTGTTTACTCAGTTATTTTTGTAATAAGCACAAATAAAGAAACAAAATTAGTCGTAATCGAAGCATGGATTTATGTTTTGTTATACCGGCTTTTGTTTTTATTCTAGAGCAGCTTGATCCTCAATTTTTATTACAAATTAACTTATTTGAGTACAAAATTGAAAAATAAATACTCAAGTGATATACATTTTTGAAATCATCAAAAAAGGTTCTATGAGATGGTGCTAAAACAAAAGATTGCGCCTATTTAAAAAACTAAAGTTGATGATGGTTCCAGAAAACCGAAACGTTTTACATCAAATGTGTTTTCAGAATCGGGTGTAGAATACAAAATGGCTTAGGAGAAGTTCGGTCAGATTTTAAAAATTTTTGATAATAAGGAAAATAAAGTCAAAAAACAAAATTTCGATTTTTTGTTTTTTTGTCAATAGCTCAAAAACAAAAGCAGCTAGGGCACTTTTCTTTTCAGATTATTAATGGGCCTAAAATTCCGCAACTTTGCCCTAATTTAACCGTTTCTTTATCTCTTCAAATAAGCGAGATCCCCATGGTGCCGGTCGAATTTGAATAACCCTGTATATGTTCGTTGCCTGTTGGTTCCGCTTTTAGTGTATCTTTAGGTACAGATTAAGACAGTCGAAAAATTGGGGTTATTTTTTTCAGAAAGCAGCCTTTTCTACCCTAACTCTTCTATTACTTCAGTTCTTATAGTTTCCTCTGATTGAATCGATTAATGAATGTCACGTTTCGCCTTTTCATTTTTGCTGCCTTTTTCTTAGCCAAATCTGTTTAGGTAACTCCTAATGTTAAAAACTAACCAAGTACTTCTTCACAATTAACTTTTCTCTGAGGGTGGCCGGGTGAGGGTAACTACGAGTAGTAGGACGGTGGGAATCTAACATCCAGTTTATTTTAAGGTGTCAATTCTTCTTACCATTTTTTATTATATATTTATTATAAAAATATTCTATAATGGGAAGGGAGCCTCTATATTCACATTCTATTTAGCAATGAGCAGTGTTTAATCGTATCATCCAGCTGGCAGGATCATAGTTGTTTTCATTACGTCCGTTTAAAATAAAAAGTAAAAATTCATATGGTGTGAAAAATAATAACTTTTTAACGAGAAACGTTTTAATTTGGTTTAAACATTAAAACAATGAATTTTAGTACAAAAAAAAGAAAAAATTTATTAAGGATGAAGCAAAAAGCGCCGTTAAATAAAAGCAGACGCGCTATCACATATCAAACACCCGGTGTAAATGATTATCACTAACAACAAAATTCATATGTGATTTAGAACGCATTCCTGTAATTAGGGGATATCATAAAATTCACGTTAATAGTCGGCGGCTGTTGCATCGATATATCGCCTGTCTTGCCTAAACTGAAACACGCACACTATTATAACATGGAGTGCTTATTTGCAAGTGTTATTCAATTTATCTGGCCGCACCCGCGCCTTGTTTATTGGCTCACTGTGATTTCTACATGTGTCTCATACACGTGCTCTACTTGCTTGTGTTATTGCACCTAAATTTCGAGAGGAAACTTTGTTACCTATTCGTGTACAACGTGCGGTTTTTTTATTTTAATATCAAACGGGAGGGAAAGAACACATTTTTAAGAAATAACAACATAGTTTCTTTAACTCTTCCACCCCAACATTTTTAAATTAAGGCATCGTAGGTATGGAAATGTTTCTTTTTATTACATTTTAATTTATTATTGTGTTCAGGGTTTAATACTAGTTCAAGTCAACTAACTTTTAAGATCGTTCTTCCTTCGGAAGGCAATGATAAACCACACAGAGTGATTTGGCTAATAAATTTCCTAAATAGGGGTGTTGAACACACTTGTTGTGATTCAGGGTCTAAGTTACCCCTGTAGATGCACAACAGGGGTATGAAACGTCTAAAGAAATTTTCCAAAGCCTTCTTCTATTGGAATCAAAAATATCAGTGGTTACCTCCGATACTTAATTTAAATTCACGAGTTATGGAAAACTCTTTGACCTTTATTTTTGATATTAAAACGAACGGAAAGACACATCGGCAAATTTCTTTCGCGTTAAATAAATTAAATTAAATCTATAAAAGTGGATACTATTACTGCAGAGGAATGTCAGAATTTAAACTAAAATTTACAAACTCGTAAAATCGTTAGAATCTCAGTCAAATGTCGCGAGGAAAGACTTGTCAGCCAAATAAATGGTTTGACGCATTCCTTAGCAAAATTGATTCTACTACCACTCAATATTTTCTCTCTCAAAGGGTTGCCAAATGTATGTAAGTAATAGTTTAAAGGAAAAAAAAGTATAATATTTATTATTTTTGATTAAAATAAAAGCTAAATTTTTTTTCGTCTAAAAATAATTTTATACTTTAATAAACTTTTCTAAAATGATACCTACAATTGTAGATGCGAGGGTTCTCTGTTTCGTATTTACGTGCACTTCGAGAATTCTGTATGTAGGAAATGCAGTGAAAAGTAATGGCAAGGAAGTAAGGGATTCGCTATCAGAACTGCTAAACGACTTGAACAACTCAGACAGTAATGATTATTGTTTATTTGATCGCAGAACTTGTGAAATTTATTCGCTACTCAGAAACGGCATATTGCTAGACGGCTTACATATAAATCAACACATTTCATGGTTATGGGTCTTACCGAACAAAATTTTCTTTTTAAGAAAAAAAATATATATTCATCGATAACTATTAATTTTATCTAATGGAAATAACATTGCTTTCTAACTTAATTCTTCAGAAGATTCACATAACTCACCCTCACAAGGCAAATTTTGTTTGAAACGAAAACTTTAGTATTTTTTGTTCGTATTCTCACAATAAAAACACAATAATTGTCATCGGTAATGCGCAGTAAGGTCCGTAAGAATTCTTCAGAAGATTCACATAACTCACACTCACAAGGCAAATTTTGTTTGAAACGAAAACTTTTGTATTTTTTGTTCTTATCCACACAATAAGAACACAATAATTGTCATCGGTAATGCGCAGTAAGGTCCGTAAGAATTCTTCAGAAGATTCACATAACTCACATTCACAAGGCAAATTTTATTTGAAACGAAAACTTTCGTATTTTTTGTTCGTATCCACACAATAAAAACACAATAATTGGCATCGGTAATGCGCAGTAAGGTCCGAAAGAATTCTTCAGAAGATTCACATAACTCACACTCACAAGGCAAATATTGTTTGAAACGAAAACTTTTGTATTTTTTGTTCTTATCCACACAATAAGAACACAATAATTGTCATCGGTAATGCGCAGTAAGGTCCGTAAGAATTCTTCAGAAGATTCACATAACTCACATTCACAAGGCAAATTTTGTTTGAAACGAAAACTTTTGTATTTTTTATTCGTATCCACACAATAAAAACACAATAATTGTCATCGGTAATGCGCAGTAAGGTCCGTAAGAATTCTTCAGAATATTCACATAACTCACACTCACAAGGCAAATTTTGTTTGAAACGAAAACTTTTGTATTTTTTGTTCTTATCCACACAATAAGAACACAATAATTGTCATCGGTAATGCGCAGTAAGGTCCGTAAGAATTCTTCAGAAGATTCACATAACTCACACTCACAAGGCAAATTTTGTTTGAAACGAAAACTTTTGTATTTTTTGTTCTTATCCACACAATAAGAACACAATAATTGTCATCGGTAATGCGCAGTAAGGTCCGTAAGAATTCTTCAGAAGATTCACATAACTCACATTCACAAGGCAAATTTTATTTGAAACGAAAACTTTCGTATTTTTTGTTCGTATCCACACAATAAAAACACAATAATTGGCATCGGTAATGCGCAGTAAGGTCCGAAAGAATTCTTCAGAAGATTCACATAACTCACACTCACAAGGCAAATATTGTTTGAAACGAAAACTTTTGTATTTTTTGTTCTTATCCACACAATAAGAACACAATAATTGTCATCGGTAATGCGCAGTAAGGTCCGTAAGAATTCTTCAGAAGATTCACATAACTCACATTCACAAGGCAAATTTTGTTTGAAACGAAAACTTTTGTATTTTTTATTCGTATCCACACAATAAAAACACAATAATTGTCATCGGTAATGCGCAGTAAGGTCCGTAAGAATTCTTCAGAAGATTCACATAACTCACACTCACAAGGCAAATTTTGTTTGAAACGAAAACTTTTGTATTTTTTGTTCTTATCCACACAATAAGAACACAATAATTGTCATCGGTAATGCGCAGTAAGGTCCGTAAGAATTCTTCAGAAGATTCACATAACTCACCCTCACAAGGCAAATTTTGTTTGAAACGAAAACTTTAGTATTTTTTGTTCGTATTCTCACAATAAAAACACAATAATTGTCATCGGTAATGCGCAGTAAGGTCCGTAAGAATTCTTCAGAAGATTCACATAACTCACACTCACAAGGCAAATTTTGTTTGAAACGAAAACTTTTGTATTTTTTGTTCTTATCCACACAATAAGAACACAATAATTGTCATCGGTAATGCGCAGTAAGGTCCGTAAGAATTCTTCAGAAGATTCACATAACTCACATTCACAAGGCAAATTTTATTTGAAACGAAAACTTTCGTATTTTTTGTTCGTATCCACACAATAAAAACACAATAATTGGCATCGGTAATGCGCAGTAAGGTCCGAAAGAATTCTTCAGAAGATTCACATAACTCACACTCACAAGGCAAATATTGTTTGAAACGAAAACTTTTGTATTTTTTGTTCTTATCCACACAATAAGAACACAATAATTGTCATCGGTAATGCGCAGTAAGGTCCGTAAGAATTCTTCAGAAGATTCACATAACTCACATTCACAAGGCAAATTTTGTTTGAAACGAAAACTTTTGTATTTTTTATTCGTATCCACACAATAAAAACACAATAATTGTCATCGGTAATGTGCAGTAAGGTCCGTAAGAATTCTTCAGAATATTCACATAACTCACACTCACAAGGCAAATTTTGTTTGAAACGAAAACTTTTGTATTTTTTGTTCTTATCCACACAATAAGAACACAATAATTGTCATCGGTAATGCGCAGTAAGGTCCGTAAGAATTCTTCAGAAGATTCACATAACTCACACTCACAAGGCAAATTTTGTTTGAAACGAAAACTTTTGTATTTTTTGTTCTTATCCACACAATAAGAACACAATAATTGTCATCGGTAATGCGCAGTAAGGTCCGTAAGAATTCTTCAGAAGATTCACATAACTCACATTCACAAGGCAAATTTTATTTGAAACGAAAACTTTCGTATTTTTTGTTCGTATCCACACAATAAAAACACAATAATTGGCATCGGTAATGCGCAGTAAGGTCCGAAAGAATTCTTCAGAAGATTCACATAACTCACACTCACAAGGCAAATATTGTTTGAAACGAAAACTTTTGTATTTTTTGTTCTTATCCACACAATAAGAACACAATAATTGTCATCGGTAATGCGCAGTAAGGTCCGTAAGAATTCTTCAGAAGATTCACATAACTCACATTCACAAGGCAAATTTTGTTTGAAACGAAAACTTTTGTATTTTTTATTCGTATCCACACAATAAAAACACAATAATTGTCATCGGTAATGCGCAGTAAGGTCCGTAAGAATTCTTCAGAAGATTCACATAACTCACACTCACAAGGCAAATTTTGTTTGAAACGAAAACTTTTGTATTTTTTGTTCTTATCCACACAATAAGAACACAATAATTGTCATCGGTAATGCGCAGTAAGGTCCGTAAGAATTCTTCAGAAGATTCACATAACTCACATTCACAAGGCAAATTTTGTTAAAAACGAAAACTTTTGTATTTTTTGTTCGTATCCACACAATAAGAACACAATAATTGTCATCGGTAATGCGCAGTAAGGTCCGTAAGAATTCTTCAGATGATTCACATAACTCACACTCGCAAGGCAAATTTTGTTAAAAACGAAAACTTTTGTATTTTTTGTTCGTATCCACACAATAAGAACACAATAATTGTCATCGGTAATGCGCAGTAAGGTCCGAAAGAATTCTTCAGAAGATTCACATAACTCACACTCACAAGGCAAATTTTGTTTGAAACGAAAACTTTTGTATTTTTTGTTCGTATCCACACAATAAGAACACAATAATTGTCATCGGTAATGCGCAGTAAGGTCCGTAAGAATTCTTCAGATGATTCACATAACTCACACTCGCAAGGCAAATTTTGTTAAAAACGAAAACTTTTGTATTTTTTGTTCGTATCCACACAATAAGAACACAATAATTGTCATCGGTAATGTGCAGTAAGGTTCGTAAGAATTATTCAGAAAATTCACATAACTCACACTCACAATTTTCGAGCCTGCTCTAGGTAATTCATCAGATATTTCGTTTCCTTCAATTTCCTGGTGACGCAATGAAAGGCAGCTTCGTTGTCCCTTGCCAGAGTTTTGAAGTATTTTTTATATTCCCAAGTGGATAAAGACACAAGCTATTGGCTTAATCTGATACCATAGTTACCATATGGCAAATGTCAATCTGTCACTATAGTTACGATATGTCAAATGTCAATCTATCACTATAATAGTTACGATATGTCAATGTCGTCATCTGACACCTTATGTCAAAATCAGAGGGGGTTCTTCTGTCACCTAACATAATGACTGAGGATGTGCACAATGAGTATTGCAATCGAGTTTTTCAAATCGATTTTCCTAGGAAATCGAAACATCCTGACGTGGAGAAGAGCCAGTCCAATATTTCGAGCAAAATTTAGATAAAATATTTCTAATAATAGTGAAAACGATTATCGGTTTTGGATTTATTGAGTAGGCCACAATTTATAAATTTAAGAATTGGAGTACCAAAGAAGAAATTAGAGATGGGAGCTGGGGTATTAAAATGTTCCGATTTTTTATGCTCGCCCCAATTAAAAATTGTGTAATTATTTATTAAGGATTTTTATTACTTATTAGTTCAATAAATATCCCGTATTTAAATAAATGATAAAACGTAAACTCTAAATTGCCATAATGTCATTCTTATAACTCAATTTAAACAATATTTTGAAATATACCATCGTTTTTTTATTGCTATAATAAAGAAATGAGAATACATTTTTTATTAATGACATTTAAATTGCAATATAAAACGGTTTTTGAGATTATTACTATTGGGCTTCTGTAGCAAGAATATAAATAAATCAATTTTATTCACGTATTAGGATTAAAATAATAGCCAAACTGCTTTAAAGGGTCAATTGATTGAAGTTTATTTTTTGCACTTGTAAATATTTTTACTTTAATTTATATCCTGCGATTAAAATAAGAATATATCGACAGGGCTTAAGAGGAATATAACTGCGTGACCCTCCAAGTGTTATTGGGGAGCAATAAAAGTACAGTGGACAATCGAGATACAACTTATTTGTGATTTATATATACAGTTTGATTTTTGTTTCTTTACCGACAGTCGCCATCTTATTATCAAAACGACGTATTTATTGAGTTTAATTATTTAATTTAGTTTAATACATTTATTATTATTAAATATTTATTTAGAAAATTATTCAATTATGAGTTTTCTAAAAGTCACGTGTTGGTAAAGAAACAAAAATCAAGCTATAGGTTATTTTTTATAAAAACCCCTTAAACGTAGGCAACCAAAACAACGTCGTGGCTTAATTTTTTAAAGAGAAGCCACCTAATGCTTATCAGTTACTCTAATCTTATTAGGTGTATGTGAATGTTCTAAAGCCACCTTTAATTTCCCTCCTGGTGATTGATTAAAATAAAAATTATTGTGCGGAGTAATTATGAAGTTTATGAAATTTCATTAGAGCTTTGAAGAGCTTTAAAAACAAAAATCATTGTTAATGTTAGCGAGCAATACATTTTGATATACTTGCGCTGAGAGATGGAATAATAATTCACGCCAATTCCAAAAGCTATTTACTTTATTTATGTTGCGTGATTCATCATACACTTTGATTAGTTTATGGCTTTTATAGCATAAAATTCGAGTTACGCTGATGCAAACATTTCACTACATATCATTGCAACGGTCAGCCTAAAAATTTCGATAAATTTTCCAACCCCCATATATTAAACGCTCCTCTTCATTATTAAACTAAAAGAGGTTTTAATCGTTAAATAGTCGCGTTGATTTTTTTTAACTAAATTAAGGCAATTGTTGTTGGGATTTTTGTTTAAGAGAAAAGTGCAACGAATTTGCATAAAATTAAAGGGTTAAAACGAAGCCTATCGTTAAAACTAACCATGTGTTACAATCATAGCAAAAGATTATAGGCCATTATAATCTCAATAATTTGCAATTGTTGCGTGGGATATAAAAGCATTAACTTGATTCACGTATTAAAAGATATTTTATTTGTTAGTACAAAACAGGGCCGTATCGACCTGCTTAACAAAGTGGACCTCACGGCACTAGATTAAATCTCTAATATCACTTTAAGTAGATCCCACTTCTGAACTGTGTGTTTTTTGTTTCTACTTCGTAAGTCATCAAGAGCTTAACGTATAGAAGAGTTCTCTCTCGGCTAGTCTTAGGAATTTATTTGTAGGGCAATTATGTGATATACAGAGTGGTGACCGGACCTCTCGGTCATAGGGATTTATAAAGGTATATCTGTACAGAGAAGGTCTCACTCGTTTCGAAAGATTTCAATTTTAGTTCCTGGGGTACCCCATCAATACAAGATGTTTTACAAATCTTTATTTCAAATGGAAGGGTAGAACCTGCATAATATCCGTGCTCGTGATATCTTTTACATAACCATCCCTGACTTTACATACGGAATTGAATTAAAAAAGCGAGTCCTTCGTTAGAGAAGTTGCCAAAATATTTTAAATTGAAAGTAAAAATTTGTAAATTAAATTGTAATTTTGTTTGGGTTAAAATAGAAGGACCGGTTTTCCTCTTAAAATTGATAAGTACAAGAGCAATTTGGCCATCAATATCGTTCACTAACCGAAACGCATTTAGCAAAGGAAAATTTACGTTAAGTGAGTTGTTGTCAGTACTGACGTAGAAAGTCAAGTAAATCTGTAATATTATTAGCAACCACTGTCCATTAGCACACAGCCAAGAACTCTATAAAAACATAATGTGTCCTTAAAAGCCTTTGTATGCTGAACAAACCTTTAATCCATCGACGCCACTTATACTTCACAATATAATCCCCTAACGTTCACACTTTTTATTTTACAAAATTGAACATAATCAAATTACAAGAGTTAAGATTATATTTATTTTTGTAACGAAAAAAATTTCTAGTTGCGAATTTAAGTTGACACGTTTAACGATCTTGAATAATTTTGCTCGTTATACAACTCATCGTTTCTCATTAAATGGTTGTGGCATGTTAGGGTACAACATATTAAGAGCTTCTCGTTTAATCAGGATGTAAGCAATGTGACGGGACATTGCGGTAAACGCCATTCCAAGCGCCGTCCTTAAAGCTGATTGAGTTTGTTATCTCATATTTTCTTAACTATTACACGAATAATTTTCTAAATTTATATTTTCCAATTTTCATCCCTACTAAATTATTAAAATGAGCTCAACTTTAACAAAAATAATTCATTATTCAAAAACAAGAGGTTTTAAAAGTAGTACAAAGTACAGTTTAATAATAGTGATTTTATTGTAATGATTAGCTTCTTAGAAATTTTCTTTAAAAATTGACCTTCTGTCAACTGATGTAACTGACACCGCGTCCACATACACACACCTATATCTTTGGGGTTTTCAAAACCATATTTGTACGTTTAGAAATTTTTTCTGTCTTTTACTTTATAATTTTTTGCTTTTAAGGACTTCACGTTCTTTCAGGACAATTCAGTAATCAAAAACATGCTCCTGTAGCTTCTGGAAGACGCACATTTTACTTAAGGCAGCAGACGGGCTTCCAAATACCTTTCATGGCTCTCCATAACGCTCTCCTTGACTTAGGTTTATAATTTTCAGCTTTCAAAAATTTACTTTTTTTCTGAGACCTGTCACGTTCTTTCAGGACTATTTAGTAATCAAAAACATGCTCCTTTAGCTTCTGGAAGACGTACATTTTACTTAAGACAGCCGACGACTTCCCAAGACCTTTCATGTTTCTCAATAACGTAACTCTGGCTTAGGTTTATAGTTTTGCGCTTTCGGAGACTACGTGAATTTTTTCAGGAAAATTGTCTTTTTACTTCTCGCAATGATTCATACGAGTTCATATATGTGTTGAGATCCTTAGTATGTACTTCTGGGTTTTTAAAACAATGTCAGGTCATTTAGCAATTTTCTTGGTTGTATTAATTATAATTTTTGGCTTTCAGAGACCTGTCACGTTCTTTCAGGACTATTTAGTAGTCAAAAACATGCTCCTTTAGCTTCTGGAAGACGTACATTTTACTTAAGACAGCTTCCCAAGATCTTTCATGTCTCTTAATAACGCAATTCTGACAAGGTTTATAATTTTGGGCTTTCAGGGACTACGTGCATTTTTTCAGGAAAATTGTCTTTTTACTTCTCACAATGATTCATACGAGTTCAGACATGTGTTGTGATCTTTAGTACGTACTTCTGAGTTTTAAAACAATGTCACGTCCTTTAGCAATTTTTTCGGTTTTGTAAATTATAATTTTTGGCTTTCAGAGACCTGTCACATTCTTGCAGGACTATTTAGTAATCAAAAACATGCTCCTTTAGCTTCTGGAAGACGTACATGTTACTTAAAACAGTAGACAGCGTTCCAAAACCTTTCATGTCTCTCAATAACGTAACCCTGACTTAGGTTTATAATTTTAGGCTTTCAAGAACTATGTGCATTTTTTCAGGAAAATTTTCATTTACTGTTCGCAGTTATTCATACGAGTTCAGACATGTGAAGCGATCCGTAGTGTGTACTCCTGGGTTTTTAAAACAATGCCAGGTCCTTTAGGAACTTTCTCGGTTGTGTAAATTATAATTTTTGGCTTTCAGGGACCTGTCACGGTCTTTTAGGACTATTAAGTCAAAACTTGCTCATTTAGCTTCTGGAAGACGTACATTTTACTTAAGACAGCCGACGACTTCCCAAGACCTTTCATGTTTCTCAATAACGTAACTCTGGCTTAGGTTTATAGTTTTGCGCTTTCGGAGACTACGTGAATTTTTTCAGGAAAATTGTCTTTTTACTTCTCGCAATGATTCATACGAGTTCATACATGTGTTGAGATCCTTAGTATGTACTTCTG
The DNA here is from genome assembly GCA_963924605.1 of Malthinus seriepunctatus. Classification (NCBI taxonomy): domain Eukaryota; kingdom Metazoa; phylum Arthropoda; class Insecta; order Coleoptera; family Cantharidae; genus Malthinus; species Malthinus seriepunctatus. The sequence goes on from OZ004602.1 coordinate 3,947,033, forward strand.
GGTTTTTAAAACAATGTCAGGTCATTTAGCAATTTTCTTGGTTGTATTAATTATAATTTTTGGCTTTCAGAGACCTGTCACGTTCTTTCAGGACTATTTAGTAGTCAAAAACATGCTCCTTTAGCTTCTGGAAGACGTACATGTTACTTAAGACAGTAGACAGCGTCCCAAAACCTTTCATGTCTTTCAATAACGTAACCCTGACTTAGGTTTATAATTTTAGGCTTTCAAGAACTATGTGCATTTTGTCAGGAAAATTTTCATTTACTGTTCGCAGTTATTCATACGAGTTCAGACATGTGAAGCGATCCGTAGTGTGTACTCCTGGGTTTTTAAAACAATGCCAGGTCCTTTAGGAACTTTCTCGGTTGTGTAAATTATAATTTTTGGCTTTCAGAGACCTGTCACGTTCTTTCAGGACTATTTAGTAGTCAAAAACATGCTCCTTTAGCTTCTGGAAATCGTACATTTTACTTAAGACAGCTTCCCAAGATCTTTCATGTCTCTTAATAACGTAATTCTGACAAGGTTTATAATTTTGGGCTTTCAGGGACTACGTGAATTTTTTCAGGAAAATTGTCTTTTTACTTCTCGCAATTATTCATACGAGTTCAGACATATGTTGTGATCCTTATAGTATGTACTTCTGGGTTTTTAAAACAGTGTCAGATCATTTAGCAATTTTCTTGGTTGTGTAAATTATAATTTTTGGCTTTCCGAGACCTGTCACGTTCTTTCAGGACTATTTAGTAATCAAAAACATGCTCCTTTAGCTTCTGGAAGACGTACATTTTACTTAAGACAGCAGACGACTTCCCAAGACCTTTTACGTCTCTCAATAACGTAACCTTGACTTAGGATTATAATTTTGGGCTACGTGCATTTTTTCAGGAAAATTTACTTTAAACTTTTCGAATTTTCTGTGATCCGTAATCCGTCCTACGGGATTTTTAAAACTATGTCAGGTCCTTTAGCAATTTACTCGGTTTTGTAAATTATAATTTTTGGCTTTCAGGGACCTGCCATGTTCTTTCAGGATAGATTATTAATTTTAACTTGCTCCTTTAGCTTCTTCAAGTCGCACATTTTGCTTCGAACAGGAGGCAGCTTGCTAATATCCTTCAAGTCCCTTATTAAGGTAACTTTAACATAGGTTTATAATTTTGGGCTTTCAGAGGGACTACGTGCATTTTTTCAGGAAAATTTACTTCTCACTTTTCGAATTTTTTGTGATCTATAATCGTCCTCCGGAATTTTTAAAACTATGTCAAGTCCTTTAGCAATCTTGTCAGTTATTTAAATTACTATTTTAGGCTTTCAGGGACCTGCCATATTCTTTCAGGTTAATTTATTAATTTTAACTTGCGCCTTTAGCTTCTTCAAGTCTCACATTTTGCTTCGAACAGCAGGCAGCTTTGTAATATCCTTCATGTTCCTTCTTAAGATAACTTTGACATAGGTTTATAATTTTGGGCTTTCAGAGGGACTACGTGCATTTTTTCAGGAAAATTTACTTTAAACTTTTCGAATTTTCTGTGATCCGTAATCCGTCCTCCGGGATTTTTAAAATTCTCGGTTATTGAAATTACTATTTTTGGCTTTCAGGGACCTGCCATATTCTTTCAGGTTAATTTATTGTATTTAACTTGCTCCTTTAGCTTCTTCAAGTCGCACATTTTGCTTCGAACAGCAGTCAGTCAGCAGTCAGCTCTTTTAGCTTCTAGAAGTGTTTTTTACGGCTTTCCACCTTTCATGTCTCTTCGTAAAGCAACTAAGAGGTGAATTTTCGACTTTCAGGGACCTCTCCGTTTTTTTCAGAAGAACTTGGTAATCTTAACGTCCACTTTTATTATTAAATTGTACTCTGATGCTTACTGCGAGGACCATTTATTAGTTATGAACCTCTTCAGATCCGCCACAGGAGTAGATGTAACTTTAGACCGAACCTTTTGTATTATTTTTGCTAAACTACCCCTTTTTTGACGTAGCTCTTCATAACTGGTATTTTTACAAAATTTTAATTAATCTTCGTTCGAACTTAGGCTAATTCGACTATATTTACCCGTAAGTTAGATTAGGAAAAAGTTTGTTATAAACCCAACTTTTGACTCGGTGTAATAAAGTGGAGGACTTTACGATTCTTTATTTTACAAAAACAATATTTTTGATATTTTATAATTTACATGTATAGCTAATTTACTCTTTCCCATTTGGCTTTATATCTGAGTGGAAGCATAGATCGAGTTTATTGGAACCTGGGGTGAAATAAAGAACTAGGTAAAGGCGTAGATCTACCTTCATATCCTTCATTTTTCCAACCTCGCCTAATAAATAAAAAAGCGTTACTTTTTTTAAATATCAAGTCTTATTTTAAATCTCGAGAGAGTTTGCTAAAATTTATTTCTAGTTACATGTCTTAAATAGTGTGGAAATGTTTTTTTTTTTGTTGAACGATGTGTGTGCGCAAATCGAAGACGTGTGTGGAATGAAAAATTGCGTTAATTGTTTTTAAAGTTTGTTGGTAATTGTTTATGAATATTAAAGACGCACAATTAGTGAATTTTGTCTAGTTGGGTGCGAGAGTGGTCGCTGTTTTGTAATTTTGTAGTTAATTAGTAAATATTTAGTAAATTTGTAGAAGGGGAACAAGTTTAATGAAAACGTTTGGAAAAGATAAGTTTCAGTAGACGAAAGTGTCATGTAATTGGTGTAACAATTTCGTTAACAAATTTTACGAGAACATTATACAAAGTTGTACGTGTTTATGTTTGTTTCCGTATTCTGTAATCAAATCAACTAGGCGTACGTAATGGGATCCTTTCGTGGATCTGTACGTACAAATTACAGGACGATAGGGATCTATACGGCTCATTGAAGAGGTTCGCGGTTGCAGCGGCCTGGTCACGTCATTCATATCTCGGTAATGTCGTGTCCGTGGGATATTGGATGTGTTAATATGGGTGTCGGACAGCCCATAAACACAAGACGGTCTCTGCAGATGTCGCCGGACAGTCGTTACATCCTGATTACACCGCGTTCAAATCGTAAACCCACACCGGTTCCGGTCGCAATGTACGTTCTTAATGGAAGTAGTCGTTGGACATCGGACAACTACTATAATATTAGCTTACTTAGCCTAAATTTTAGTACTAACAATTTAATTATAAAGCCTCTCCCTCGTAAATTTTCACTTTGATCATTCTTTCTTATTATCTCAAATTAAAATCGATAGCTACAGTTAAATTTTATTAGTAATCGTTTGCATGTAAATTTAGATATTGTAATAGCACGAAGATTGCTGTTATTAAATTGAGTTCAGATATGGATCTCATAAACCATGGCAATAACTGCATAGCTAATCCTAAGAGCAATTACTAAGGCGCGGGTCTCCCATCAATTAGTGCTAATGAGGCCGTGAAACTGATTGATAGAACAGCCCGATTAGTTCAATTGTATCATAGGTGTTAATATCCGCACGATATTGCCATTTAATCTCCTACACATGTTCTCCTATCCCCCTGTAATAATAATAACGTTTCGCTTAATTTTTATAACAAAATTTTCTCTCTTTCGCCCCATAACGCCACTAACAACGCAATCATTTTTTACAACTAAATAAAGCTTTTCGCTCGCGTTGACAAACGCAAAAAATATAAAATTTCCACAAACGCCACCTCGCGACTTTTTCGCGAATTTCGCCCTTTAACATTAGAATTTTATCAAAACGAGTTTATATTCGAAGGAACATAACAAACTAAGATTAGGGAAAGTTTAATAATTACAAGATATATCGAATATCAATAGTAGATATAGGAAAATGCAAATACTGTAGAATCAAGAATCATAAATCAGGGTGACATTAGTAGATTCTTAGCGGAGTTTATACTAAAGATATCTCCCTAATACAATCGCTAGAGTATCCAAAGTGGATGAGTTACAACATGACTTAGCTTTAACACAGAGAGCAATTATTAGCACTAACTAAAACTTGGTTAGAATAGCGACGACCTCTGTTCACTATGACGTCATAAATAATGAAAATGTGGCAACCCTTTCCCCCAAATTCTAACATTTACCTTGCAGTCATGCGGTTCACTTAAGCTGGAAGTTTATTGCATGCTTGGATGGTTTCAGGATCTGCGATCTTAACTATAAACGTGCTCATGTGTTCTCTACTTGCAGATTTGCTCAGCTTGATTTAGGAAGGTTTTACAAGTTGAGAGATAGGAAAGGGTTATAATAACTTATTGGTTTAGCCATTTATAGCTATTTGCTTTTAGATGATTTGGGGTCGACTTTAAACTCTCGACACAAAACTTTCTTTCTTAAACACATAACAAATTTCCTTTCGTTTCGTAACGCCTACCCTACCTTACACACCACTCACCTACCCGACTTCAATTTTCATATCGGCACATTATTTCCAATCTTACACGAAATTAATTTATCGATATTAAAAATTTTCTCCTTTAATTGGTTGACTTAAAACGACTCCCTATAGAAAAAGGGGTAAAGTAGAAGATACGATTGTAATAAAATTACTCACGGTGTGTGAAAAATCTTCTTAACTGTTATGGTTTTCGCTTGACTGAAAAATATACCTAAAGGAAATAAATAAGAACTTCTTCGTCCTGGGATTGATTCTAGTGTCGAAAATTATATCCCAAAATGACTAAAGTTAAGTCCACGTTTTTATTATGCCATCGAGACTAATTTAATAAAATTACCTTTTTTTTCTTCTTTTATTTTATATTACACTCGTACAACATTTTAGAAAAATTTACGACGTGTAAAATATTTTATTCTTCTCGTTTAAAATTATTTTCTAAATTACCCTCATATAATAAAAAATTATTTCTTATGAATTACAGTACAAACAGTATTTTAACATTTTTATTAAAATATTATAAGGGTTCTTGAATGAGTTTAATATTTGATTGAAGGGACGCGATTTAGAATGATTTTTAAAATGCTAGGAACTGTTCAAAAATGTGTTAAAATTTTTTGAAAAGTTAAAAAAACGCCAGAGAATGTATTCAGAGCATCTAAAGTCCATGAGAGCCATATAGGAGTAGTTTGAAGGGTAAAATATATTTTTCTTCGATCAGAGTTGTCTGGTGTTCTCATTTTCCGGAAATTATTTGGTCTCACTCCTAAAAATTAAATTATTGATAGATCAAGTTAAAATAGCTCATGAAAATGTCTTCAGATCATCTTCAGTCCATGAAAGCCAAAGGGGTAGTTTTAAGGGCAAAACATATTTTTATTCGATCTAAATTTTCTGTGTGCTCACTTTCCCGAAATTGGTCTCAATCCAAAAAATTCAATTATTTCAAGTTAAAATAGCTCATGAAAATGTCTTCAGATCATCTTCAGTCCATGAAAGCCAAAGGGGTAGTTTTAAGGGCAAAACATATTTTAATTCGATCTAAATTTTCTGTGTGCTCACTTTCCCGAAATTGGTGTCAATCCAAAAAATTCAATTATCTAAATTTAAAATATTCCCTGAAAATGTCTTCAGAGCATCTACAGTCCATGAGAGCCATAAGGGTAGTTTTAAGGGCAAAACATATTTTAATTCGATCTAAATTTTCTGTGTGCTCACTTTCCCGAAATTGGTGTCAATCCAAAAAATTCAATTATCTAAATTTAAAATATCCCCTGAAAATGTCTTCAGAGCATCTACAGCCCATGAGAGCCATAGGGGTACTTTGAAGGGCAAAACATATTTTCATTCGATCAGAATTTTCTGTGTGCTCACTTTCCCGAAATTATTCTCTATCCTAAAAATTCAATTATTGATAGGTCAGCTTAAAATATCCCCTGAAAATGTCTTCATCCATAGGGAAGATCCATAGAGGGAGTTTGAAGGGTTAAGTAAAGTAAAGCAAAGCACACTTTCTTTTCTGATTTCGGATTTTTTGTGTGACTTTCTCGAAAATTAGTCTCAGATCTCTAAGTTAAAGTTAAAAATTTTTTTGGAAATATCTTCAGAGCATCTACAGCCCATAGCAGCCAGAGGGGGGAGGTTTCAAGAGAAAGGCATACCTTTATTCAACAAACAGGGTCTTCTGTGTGACTTTCACGGAAATGGGTCTCAGGTCTCTAAAACTCATTTACACAGGGCAAGTTCAAAAATGTCCTTAAAATATCATCAGAGAATCTACAGTCCATGACAGCCATAAGGGAGGTTTAAAGGGTAATGAATAATTATATTCGGCCACACAGGGTTTTTTGTATGCACTTTCACGGAAATTGGTTTCCGGTCTCTAAAACTTAATTATACAGGGCAAGTTAAAAAACTTGAAAATGTCTTCAGAGCATCTACAGTCTATGACAGCCATACGGGAGGTTTGAAGGTTAAAGCATAATTTTATTCGGCCACACAGGGTTATCTGTATGCACTTTCACGGAAATTGGTTCAGGTCTCTAAAACTCAATTATACAGGGAAGTTAAAAAATCTTCTGAAAATGTCTTCAGAGCATCTACAGTCCATGACAGCCATAAGGGAGGTTTGAAAGGTAAAGCGTAATTTTATTCGGCCACACAGGGTTTTATGTGTACACTTTCACGGAAATTGTTCTCAGATCTCTAAAACTTAATTATACAGGGCAAGTTAAAAAACCTGAAAATATCTTCAGAGCATCCACAGTCTATGACAGCCATAGGGGAGGTTTGAAGGTTTAAGCATAATTTTATTCGGCCACACAGGCTTTTCTGTGTACACTTTCACGGAAATTGTTCTCAGATCTCTAAAACTTAATTATACAGGGCAAGTTAAAAAATCTTCTGAAAATGTCTTCAGAGCATCTACAGTCCATGACAGCCATAAGGGAGGTTTGAAGGGTAAAGCATAATTTTATTCGGCCACACAGGGTTATCTGTATGCACTTTCACGGAAATTGGTTCAGGTTTCTAAAACTCATTTATACAGGGCAAGTTAAAAAACCTGAAAATATCTTCAGAGCATCCACAGTCTATGACGGCTATAGGAGAGACTTCAAGGGTAAAACATACTTTTATTCGTCCAAACAGGCTTTTCTGTGTACACTCTCACGGAAATTGTTCTCCGGTCTCTAAAACTCAGTTATACAGAGCAAGTTAAAAAATCTTCTGAAAATGTCTTCAGAACATCTACAGTCCATGACAGCCATAAGGGAGGTTTGAAGGGTAAAGCATAATTTTATTCGTCCAAACAGGCTTTTCTGTGTACACTTTCACGGAAATTGTTCTCCGGTCTCTAAAACTCAGTTATACAGGGCAAGTTAAAAAATCTTCTGAAAATGTCTTCAGAACATCTACAGTCCATGACAGCCATAAGGGAGGTTGAAGGGTAAAGCATCATTTTATTCGGCAACACAGGGTTTTATGTGTACACTTTCACGGAAATTGTTCTCAGATCTCTAAAACCCAATTATACAGGGCAAATTAAAAAACCTGAAAATATCGTCAGAGCATCCACAGTCTATGACAGCCATAGGGGAGGTTTGAAGGTTAAAGCATAATTTTATTCGGCCACATAGGTTTATCTGTATGCACTTTCACGGAAATTGGTTCAGGTTTCTAAAACTCATTTATACAGGGCAAGTTAAAAAACCTGAAAATATCTTCAGAGCATCCACAGTCTATGACGGCTATAGGAGAGACTTCAAGGGTAAAACATACTTTTATTCGTCCAAACAGGCTTTTCTGTGTACACTTTCACGGAAATTGTTCTCCGGTCTCTAAAACTCAGTTATACAGGGCAAGTTAAAAAATCTTCTGAAAATGTCTTCAGAGCATCTACAGTCCATGACAGCCATAAGGGAGGTTTGAAGGGTAAAGCATAATTTTATTCGGCCACACAGGGTTTTATGTGTACACTTTCACGGAAATTGTTCTCAGATCTCTAAAACTTAATTATACAGGGGAAGTTAAAAAACCTGAAAATATCTTCAGAGCATCCACAGTCTATGGCAGCTATAGGAGAGACTTCAAGGGTAAAACTAACTTTTATTCGTCCAAACAGGCTCTTCTGTGTACACTTTCACGGAAATTTTTCTCCGGTCTCTAAAACTCAATTATAAAGGGCAAGTTAAAAAATCTTCTAAAAATGTCTTCAGAGCATCTACAGTCCATGACCGCCATAAGGGAGGTTTGATAAGTCAATCATACTTTTATTCGACCAAACAGGGTTTTCTGTGTGCACTTTCACGGAAATGGGTTTCAGGTCTATAAAACTCAATTATACAAGGTATGTTAAAAAAATTTCCTACAGTCCAGGAGAGTCAATTTTTTGAAAACACAGTAATTCGTTGAAATAGCACAACTTAGAACTATAGAAACTGAAGAATTAAAAAAAATATATTAAAAAAGTTTTACAGAAATCTGTGTACAACCAATGAGCGCTTTCACCGGGTGTAACAGTTGTGGAGCAGCTACCAACTGCTACCTTACTAGCGCTACTATCGTGCGGTAATTTTATTAAGTAAGCAGCTACCAAGATAGTTGAACATAACTAGAGTGAAATGCATTCCTTAAAATGGCGACCGCTCCGCTCACGTTCCCAAAGCAGGGGTAAGTCACCGAACGATTTGATTAACAACTGTTACGTCCGGTGAATGCACCCATTGAGTTTACTCTGAAGGCTTGTGATAGGGACTAAATAACAAAAGGCAAATTAGAAAATTTTTTCAAAGAATGGAAAACAAGAGGGGTCCAAATTTCTCAATTTATATGAAGCATTTTTCATGTGGGGTCTCTTCGTTACTCCATCAAAAACCTTCACGTAAATAATAACATTTTCTCGTGTTTTCCACCACAGTAAATTAAATTTGCAAATTAAAGAAAAAAAACTGCAGTATTAGGGGATGATAATTTATAAATCTTTTAATATTTTACAAAACTGAACAAGTTCAAATGAATATAAGTTCTTTTTTGAGAGAATTCGAACTTCCGTTTGTTACAAGTATAGCTATGTGTCACTGAAAAAATATCCATAAAAGTCATCGGGCGGAATGAACGGCAATAAACTATACAAATAAATCACGAGAGGCCATTTTGTGCTGATTTCTAGAACGATTATCATGAGCTGAGTTCAGTTAGTGTTGGCTACAAACCTTGATGAATGGATAGTACTAACTTATATATACTTTCTGTTAAAAAAGATAAAAGGATAATAATTGCTAATGATCTTTTTTTTTCAATAAACTAAATTGTTTCTTTTTGTAAATAGACGTGAAGGGAACTTAAATAATCAGTGACGTTCGTTTCGGGTGGTCTAGTGGGTGGGTAACGCTCTGTCCAAAATTACCCTCTCAGTCATCCTCTCAGTATAAATTAAAAGCAGCTCTTAATGATTATTAAAAGGAAAAAAAATAATTTGTTTACAAAATTTAAATTTAATTAATAAAAAGAAATCTCTTTGTATAAAATATTTGAATTTTCCGAATTTTCCGTAGTATCGTGTAAAGAGAATAATTTTGTAACAAAAGATCCCTAAGGTATCTAGATGCGGGCAACGGTGCACTCATAAATTCTCTCTTTAATTACCCCCCGGCTGTCAAATCAGACGATCTGACGGTTTTATGACAATTTATTGTCCTGTTCGATGGAGGGTTCTTGCGGTAATGTCGTCCTGACTGACGGACAACTATGCATTCAAATAGCTTGCTTTACCCGCTACGGGTCGATCACTCAAATAGAAGCGTCGCGATGTCCTCCTATTTTCATTCCACCACAACCGTCGTATATATTCATTCCATTGCGTTCGTTCGTGTGTATGTCAGAAATTTTAAATATTATATCCATATAGATGTATAATATGAATAACTAAAATATTTTTTGGAAGGGGTGAAAAATTTATTTTCTTAATTAAATTCTATCGATTTAACATTAACGTCAAGTAAATACTAAAATAATCAAAATTAAACGAAATTAGAAATATTATTCTAGCTCCTCGTGACTTGTGGTTTCAAAAAAATTATTTTTTCCGATTGAGATGTGTCGGAGTGGACAAGTAGAAAAGTTTGGGAACTTCTGATGCGTACAAAATTGATGCGTTAATGGGAAAGCTCAGGATCATATCACCACATGATTATGAGATTAAACTATGAGCTCCATGTTAAATGACACTGAATGAAAAACATTTTACCCCCTCTTCCTGTTTTTAAATCACAAATTAATTACAAGCAAATTGGAGAGGTTTAAAGTTTTGTTTTTTGCTTCCGTTTGGGACACTAAAAGATGCGAATGTTCTCAAAAATTCCTAGCTCACAGATAATGATTTCCAATATTTTCTTAATTTTTCTAATTTGTGTGACGTGAACTGTCAACTTTATTTCCAGCGTTTTGGACTTTTGGTTGTCTTCCTCGTTGTCTTGTGTCTTCTGGATTTTCAATCGTGCCAATCTTTGGTTGATTCTTATTTATTAAATTATGTAATGTAATGTAATTTAATTTTCTAATGAATTTGCGTTTCTAAAACTTTAAAAAGTTTTAGTCGTTATTTTTCATCGTAAAAAATAACATAAACTAACGTATTAACATAACATAATCTAAAAAAGTTGTGTAAATTAAGAAAAATACAAGACAAAAAGTTTTGGTTTAGTATCCGAATTCCGAATTTGTAGAAGCCAATTGAGTAATTTTCTGCAAAAAAAAATAATAGATTTCCGTAATAAACTGAAAAGTTGAACGTCGCGACGCCTAGCGTCGATGTGATAAAACACTGAATTTAGTATCGTTTGATAGCTCTTTTGACCTTCTACAAAATTTTCCCAAAAATTATTTTTCTAAAGTTAACCTATTTCAAACTACAGTCGAAAAACTAAATTGGCAATTTTCAGTTTTATTGGCGTTATCTCGGTATCAATTTAGAATTTTGAAATTTTTGAAACGAGTTATTAAAGCTCATCAAAATATGCAACTTTTTGGTAGTTTAATTAACATTCGTAATACCGAGTTAAAAATGAAACGTCCCATATCAATAGGGGTTAAAATGGACCCCAGCTATTTTCCTGCTCTATGCTATTAATGGTATTAATATTTGGCAATATTTTTGTCGATTCTTGTTCTCTGAAGCTTTAGAAAGAGTTTAAGCTCAAGCACGTTTTTGTAGGTTAATTAAAATCGCCCCAATAAATCTCTAACTGATGTTAAACGTAATTGTGAGTTCTTATCCCCTGGAGTGGTTCTATTGTAACTAAATGTTATCAATCAAATGTTGTCAATCGATTTGTTTCGGTGTCAGAAATACTGGCTAATCATAATAGTACCCCCAAAATATTTAGTTTTAGAGAAAAAGTGAAAAAAAACAGAGATTACCCCCGATTTTCACTCTTTTACCCCATTTTTAACAGTGGAACGCCCCTTTCGAGCGGGCGCATTTTTTCTTTCGTATTTAGCGCCAAAAACTTTACAAGAATTTATCTTAAAGAGAGTGTAAAAATTATTTTAAAAACAACGGTGAAATCCGCATATCTTTAGCACAAATATTAACCAAGATAATAATCTTTTATGTTTGAGGCGTGTGACGTCACACAGCCGAATGGAGTGATTCGGAGGGGTTGTATTAAAACTAAATGTTATGAAATCGGTGTTAATCGATTTGTTTCGGTATCAGAAGCACTATCCAAGCATAACAGTACACTTACAATATTTATTTTAGAGAAAAAGCGAAAAAAAAACAGGGATTACCCGCGATTTTCACTCTTTTACCCCATTTCGAGCGGGCGCATTGTTTTTTTTGTATTTAGCGCCAAATACTCTACAAGAATCTATCTTAAAGGGAGTGTGAAAAATATCTTAAGAACAACGGTGAAAACTGCACATCTCTAGTACAATTATTAACCGAGAATATAAGCTTTCGTTATGCTTATGTGTGAAGCGTGTGACGTCACACAGAATCCAAGCATCCGGCAAGCGCGTAGCTGACATTGGACAAATGCAACATTAGCAATTAGTAGCATATTCAATTTTGTTTATATGAAACTAATCTGCTAGGCTAGCTGCTATACGACCGATCTATCGATAGCGAATACGGCTGTGTGACGTCATGCATTTTTACTTAAAAACTTTATATCTTTTGAACGGCACATTACAGCGATGTGCGGTTTAAAAATTTGTTCTTAGAATTCCATGTACTACACCTTTAATTTTTTGTATTTACTTTTTAACATTGCTGTTCCAGAATTCTCTAATCACGTTGCTTTGTTAGGTGGACTCCTACAATACTTTAACGATTATTTAATAACAAGAATACTGGTGACGCAAAATTACCAAGTATGTACTTTTTAGTTAGAGAGAAAATAAAAGAACAAAGTTCCTAAAGCGTTAAACAAACAAAAATTTATTACGAAAACGGCAAGCCAAAAACAGACAGTGGGGTCCGTTTGAACCCCACTCGGTATTACCAAGGTTAATTTCGTAACTCTTGGCGTTTCCGAGATCCCAATGTTGGTACCACTTAAAAAATCGCCCTGTATATAGTAGCTACTAATACTACTACCACACTAGGCGTCTTTCCTAGGTAAGACTATGAAAGATTTACAATTTTACAGTCCTTCTTACTTCTTTTTAGAAACTATAACTTGAAGTATTAAAATTTTTTTGGGAGCCCCACTTCCTTTAAGTAATTTCCAGTAATTGGGAATAAAAAGATTGTGAAATAAAAATGGCGTATTTGTAATAAAAATTATGTGGTGGAATTAGTAATTTTCCCCAAACAAAACGTTAGATATAAGGTGGGTATGGAGGTTTTTAGGGTAAATATCGCACACGTCCAACGCCTATGGACTTTATATCCAGTATTAAATGAAACTTTACGGTGCTATCGCTATTATTGTGGGATGTGGGTTTTGCTACAATTCGTATATTGTGATGGACAGGATTATTTCGTGATTGGAATTATGTTCTTTTTCTCCGGAACGTCCCCAAACATTTGTTATTAAAAAAAACTTTTTTAAATGTTTTTATTATTATTTTTTTGACTTTTATTTTGTTTATCTATAAGTGTTTCTCATACGAATCGTGCGTCTATTTAAAACGACTTATCCCTAGCGAAAACTTGGCTATTGTTCCTGATTCACGATCACCTTGTGACATGATTCCATCAGCCCCTTACAATTTCTATGCAAATTCTCACTCACTCTATGTGCTGTTTATTCAAACTGCAACTGCATGCAGTATCGTTAAATTAATCCTATTTCAACCTTTATTTCCTCCTAAAGACATTAATCTCGCAATTTTAATTAACATAAAATGTTGCCAATTATTATGTTCGATTAGCATATTTTTTTAAATTAAATTCTAATTACAGTAGAGGCAATGTCATTAAGCAACCACCACGTTATTGACGCTTAGATAGCAAATGGTCTTTATGTTCGTTCAATAGCAGTAGAAACCCTCTACTGATGAGCGGCCATGTCCAGCTATTTCCCGGATAATGTTCACGAACGTCGTTCCAACTTGACCAATCTTTTAAAGGTTACATTACTCCGATCCAATTGGGCTTTAAATTGACTCTATCTTGACACCTTCCTGGCAATTTCAAAGCGACAAGAGAGACATTTCCTACTCCATTCCGAGCAAATAGAATGTTCAAATTGTAAATAAATTTTTGAATTTGTTACGAGCAAAAAATAATTTGAAAAGATCTAATTATAAAAATTACGAAAAAAAACATTATTAATTGGGACTTTTTAACGTTTAATTCGCTTTTTCATTTTTTTCAGTAAAATTTCCTCTTCAGGGTGATTTATTACCTCACCAACAAATCTTATCATATGAAAGCTAATGTAATTTTAAGAAATTGCAGAAAAAAGAAGAGGACTCTTATCTCAGAAGGGTGAGGTTTACCGGCTCCGGCGTTAGTTACTACCCACGCTAACCTTAGGTTTTTTTATTAATTCATTCCCAGGCCGTTTTTGTTGGCTCTACAGATGGTAAACTTAGGTTTTTTTGTTAAACCATTCCAGGCCGGCCTTGCCGGCTCTGTCGTGAGTTGCTACCAACGCTAGTCTTAGGTTTTTTTTAGTAATTCAGTCCCAGACCGGCCCAACCGGCTCCGGCGATAGTTACTACCGACACTAGCCTTAAGTTTTTTTATTAATTCGTTCCCAGGCTCGCCTTGTTGACTCTACCTATGCTAATCTTAGTTTTTTTTATTAAAACAGTCCCAGACCGGCCTAGCCGGCTCCGGCGATAGTTACTACCGACGCTAGCCGTGGGTTTTTTTTATTAATTCTGTCCCAGGCCAGCCCAGACTCCGGCGTAACTTGCTACCGATGCTAAACTTAGCTTAGGTAGGGTCAGGTTAGGTTAGATTAGGGGCTGGGAGATTGGGAAAAGATCTTATTCTTTTTGAAAGACTCTCAGTCTCTTCGTCAACTCATGTAGGTTTTTTCAGTAATCCAGGTTCAGGCCGGCCTTGCCGGCTCCGGCGATAGTTACTACCGAATCTAACCTTAGGTTTTTTTTATTAAATCAGTGTCAGACCTGCCTTGTTGGCATCGGCGTAACTTACTACCGATGCTAACCTCATTTTTTTTTATTAAACCAGTCCCAGGCCGGCCTTGCCAGCTCCGTCGTTAGTTACTACCGATGCTAACCTTAGGTTAGGTAGGGCCAGGTTAGATTAGGTTAGGGGCTGGGAGATTGGGAAAAGATCTTATTCTTTTTGAAAGACTCTCAGTTTAATATCCTCTTCATCAACTCATGTAGGTTTTTTCATTAATCCATGTTCAGGTCGGCCTTGCCGGCTCCGGCAATAGTTACTACCGAAGCTAACCTTTTTTTTTATTAAACCAGTCCCAGGCCGGCCTTGTCGACTCCGTCGTTAGTTACTACCTATGCTAACCTTAGGTTAGGTGGGGCCAGGTTAGGTTATGGGCTGGGAGATTGGGAAAAGTTCTTATTCTTTTTGAAAGACTCTCAGTTTAATATCCTCTACGTCAACTCATGTAGGTTTTTTTATATATCCAGGCTCAGGCCGGCCTTGCCAGCTCCGGTGATAGTTACTACCGAAGCTAACCTTATGTTTCTTTATTAAATCAGTCTCAGACCGGCCTTGTTGGCATCGGCGTAACTTACTACCGATGCTAACCTCATTTTTTTTATTAAACCAGTCCCAGGCCGGCCTTGCCGGTTCCGTCGTTAGTTACTACCGATGCTAACCTTAGGTTAGGTGGGGCCAGGTTAGGTTAGGTTAGGGGCTGGGAGATTGGGAAAAGATCTTATTCTTTTTGAAAGACTCTCAGTTTAATATCCTCTTCGTCAACTCATGTAGGTTTTTTCATTAATCCATGTTCAGGTCGGCCTTGCCGGCTCCGGCAATAGTTACTACCGAAGCTAACCTTATGTTTTTTTTATTAAATCAGTCTCAGACCGGCCTTGTTGGCTTCGGCGTAACTTACTACCGATGCTAACCTCATTTTTTTTTATTAAACCAGTCCCAGGCCGGCCTTGCCAGCTCCGTCGTTAGTTACTACCGATGCTAACCTTAGGTTAGGTGGGGCCAGGTTAGATTAGGTTAGGGGCTGGGAGATTGGGAAAAGATCTTATTCTTTTTGAAAGACTCTCAGTTTAATATCCTCTACGTCAACTCATGTAGGTTTTTTCATTAATCCAGGTTCAGGCCGGCCTTGCCGGCTCCGGATAGTTACTACCGAAGCTAACCTTATGTTTTTTTTATTAAATCAGTCTCAGACCGGCCTTGTTGGCATCGGCGTAACTTACTACCGATGCTAACCTTAGGTTAGGTGGGGCCAGGTTAGGTTATGGGCTGGGAGATTGGGAAAAGTTCTTATTCTTTTTGAAAGACTCTCAGTTTAATATCCTCTACGTTAACTCATGTAGGTTTTTTTATTAATCCAGGCTCAGGCCGGCCTTGCCAGCTCCGGTGATAGTTACTACCGAAGCTAACCTTATGTTTCTTTATTAAATCGGTCTCAGACCGGCCTTGTTGGCATCGGCGTAACTTACTACCGATGCTAACCTCATTTTTTTTATTAAACCAGTCCCAGGCCGGCCTTGCCGGTTCCGTCGTTAGTTACTACCGATGCTAACCTTAGGTTAGGTGGGGCCAGGTTAGGTTAGGTTAGGGGCTGGGAGATTGGGAAAAGATCTTATTCTTTTTGAAAGACTCTCAGTTTAATATCCTCTTCGTCAACTCATGTAGGTTTTTTCATTAATCCATGTTCAGGTCGGCCTTGCCGGCTCCGGCAATAGTTACTACCGAAGCTAATCTTATGTTTTTTTTATTAAATCAGTCTCAGACCGGCCTTGTTGGCTTCGGCGTAACTTACTACCGATGCTAACCTCATTTTTTTTTATTAAACCAGTCCCAGGCCGGCCTTGCCAGCTCCGTCGTTAGTTACTACCGATGCTAACCTTAGGTTAGGTGGGGCCAGGTTAGATTAGGTTAGGGGCTGGGAGATTGGTAAAAGATCTTATTCTTTTTGAAAGACTCTCAGTTTAATATCCTCTTCGTCAACTCATGTAGATTTTTTCATTAATCCAGGTTCAGGCCGGCCTTGCCGGTTCCGTCGTTAGTTACTACCGATGCTAA
This sequence comes from Malthinus seriepunctatus, assembly GCA_963924605.1. Classification (NCBI taxonomy): domain Eukaryota; kingdom Metazoa; phylum Arthropoda; class Insecta; order Coleoptera; family Cantharidae; genus Malthinus; species Malthinus seriepunctatus. Next base: position 3,963,580 of record OZ004602.1, read on the forward strand.
CCTTAGGTTAGGTGGGGCCAGGTTAGGTTAGGTTAGGGGCTGGGAGATTGGGAAAAGATCTTATTCTTTTTGAAAGACTCTCAGTTTAATATCCTCTTCGTCAACTCATGTAGGTTTTTTCATTAATCCATGTTCAGGTCGGCCTTGCCGGCTCCGGCAATAGTTACTACCGAAGCTAATCTTATGTTTTTTTTATTAAATCAGTCTCAGACCGGCCTTGTTGGCTTCGGCGTAACTTACTACCGATGCTAACCTCATTTTTTTTTATTAAACCAGTCCCAGGCCGGCCTTGCCAGCTCCGTCGTTAGTTACTACCGATGCTAACCTTAGGTTAGGTGGGGCCAGGTTAGATTAGGTTAGGGGCTGGGAGATTGGTAAAAGATCTTATTCTTTTTGAAAGACTCTCAGTTTAATATCCTCTTCGTCAACTCATGTAGATTTTTTCATTAATCCAGGTTCAGGCCGGCCTTGCCGGCTCCGGCGATAGTTACTACCGAAGCTAATCTTATGTTTTTTTAATTAAATTAGTCTCAGACCGGCCTTGTTGGCTTCGGCGTAACTTACTACCGATGCTAACCTTTTTTTATTAAACCAGTCCCAGGCCGGTCTTGCCGGCTCCGTCGTTAGTTACTACCGACCGACGCTAGCCTTAAGTTTTTTTTATTAATAATTCAGTTCTAGGCCGGCCTTGCCGGCTCCGGCGATATTTACTACCGATGCTAGCCTTAAGTTTTCTTTATTAAACTATTTTTTTTATTTAATAAAGAATGACAATGAATTTTGCAAATTTTCATTCTGCAAAAAATTTTAAGTCTTCTAATTCCTTAATTAAGATAAATGTCCAAATAATGTTTTTCTCTAAAAATTACATTAGCTTTTATGTGGCAAAGTTTGTTGGTGAGCTAATAAATCACCATATGTATAAAGAAAATTAAATTTTTAATAAGTTTTTCTATTTTTTAAAAAGTACCTAGCTAATTGATGTGTGACGCGATATGTTTAGAAGTTTGTCAGTAAAAAAATGTTTGGGGTTATCTTCCTCTTATACAGTTTTTGAAATAACAAAATAAGATAAAAAAAATGTCCCGTCGTGAAAATGAAATGAATAAACCCCAAGTCAGTCAAGTGCACAGCTTTGGCACACTTTACACTTGCTTTTCTTGTTACAGTTTTTCACTAAAGCTTTCGTCAAGTGAGGGGTTGAAATCGTTAGTTGGTGGAGGGCAGAAGAGTTTGAGCAAGAGCACATTCAACAGGTGGCTCATAAAGTAGATATTCGCATATCAGCAAACTGGCAGTGCGATTGATATACATGCCATTCCCATCTAACAACACCTACCTTCAACCAATTTGCAATTTGAATTACTAAACGCACTTTGTTATCCAATTTGTTAATATAATTAAAAACCCCTCTTTATAAACCCGCTCTATTTTTCAACTTTTCCTTTATCTTTGAAAATTTAAAATGTCGCCTCGAGAACAATTGTAACTTTTTCGTTTTGGGGGGGTGAGAAATCGGTTACGTATGAGGCGTAGCAAATAAGAACATTAAAAGTTACAGGTATCGCAAGTTATCGTTTCCCAAGATAATAACGTTGTCTAATTACCCTCATATTAACTACAATTAAATTATGCCATGAATTACGTTTAATTGCTTTTATGGCTAAAACATTTTCTTAACTATTCTTAATTGTGGAGACACTCTTTTATAATATTATCTATGTCGGCATTTATAAATAATATTTAGGAGCGCGTCTCTTTAAAATTTAATTTGAATTATAAAATCTCCTGAAGTTATGTAAATAATTTTTTTGTTAGGGATGTGGAGGGATGAAGAGTCCTTGCTCATTCACGCTTGTTGACGACTTCCCTTTTGTACATCCCCTAATCCCCATAATTAATACTAATATGTATGAAGCCTCATTGTACCACCCTCAATCTGTTTACTGATACGTTCTCTTCACTCCTCGCCATCTAAGTTACCAATGTTTTACTTTGCTCTCACAACTTAAGGCCCGTCCACACATACAGGCTTGCCTTCCTGTTTGCCTGAGCAGGCGGCCTGCACAGGCCAAACCGGAAGGCACGCCTATGTGTGTGGCGGCGCCATAAACCTGTGTGTGTGGACGAGCCTTTATGGCTTATGCCGCTGCCACACACATAGACTTGCCTTCCGATTTGGCCTGTACAGGCCCCGTGTTTAGGCCGCCTACGTAGGCCAAACTGGAAGGCAAGACTTGTGTGTGTGTGGACGGGCTTTTACCTTCCGGTTTGGCCTCTACAGGCTCCGCGTTCAGGTGGCCTGCGCAGGCCAAACTGGAAGGCAAAGCCTTCGTGCTTGTGGACGGGCCTTTACCTTCCGGTTTGGCCTTTGCAGGCCGTCTGAACAATGTCCAAACGCTCCTGTTTATCAAACCGGACGGCAGGCCTGTGTGTGTGGCGCAGGCTTTAAGTAGAACTTTGATGACTTCCCAGCTGTCTTACTAAAATTGATATGACTCTTATAAACCACCCCATCGCTGTTAAAAGTAACCGCAGAGGAAGAGTTTCAAATCGAAAGACGAAAAGATATAGGAAATGATTTAATTTGTTACACATCGGCTTCACAAGTCTAGTGAAGCTCAGTATTTTTAGAACATTTGAGGCAACTTGGGGCCATTACCAAAAAGAGCCCTTCGAATGACGAATTTTTATCATTTATGCAATTTTTCAAATGTAGATAAGTTTTGATTCGTCGTAAAATTTAAAATATTTTAAATAAATGCGTTAAAATCGAAATTTTTCCATGTGCACAAACTGATAAAGATAATATCGTCTATCACCTTATAATTTTCTATCAGTCGTTAGTGTGGTTTAAGTCTGGTTAAAATCGCGTTTCGTGTGTTAATTTAGGATCGTTTTGTGTTTTTTGGACATTTACTTCAGGCTCTTTTGTCAAAAGGTATTTATTTATGTGTAATTAGTTTAAAGGTCTTTTGTTGTGTGTAAGAAATTTTTTGGGGTCTCAAAACATCATCAATGAAACAAAACGTGGTAATAAATGACGTAGATCACAGACCAAATGGTCATTTTGCATATAGACTAGGCGCAAAAGTAAAAGTATTTTATGCAAGCGGCATTTCATATAACATTTTGGTAACCGATATTTTCCCAATATTTCAACCCTACTGAATACGAAAATTGCGGTTATCAAAGCAAAATCTTAATCGGGATCGTGATATTCAAGATGACGCCCAAGATGTCTGCTTTGTTATTTTTAATAAAATAATTATGAACAATTAGGACAAATATTGTCATTGGTTGGGATAGATAATTTTATACCCTACAATTTTTATTAGAAGTAAAATTATCTTCAGATCACTCCTAAAAGAGCTAGAGTCGATAAAAGCACCAGTGTTGTATAAACCGTCTTAATACATAAAGCAGTATATGGAAGCATCTTGGTGAGTTCAGCGAGGTAGCTTTCCCAGTATCCAGCTAGGATGTATCTGTTAAAACATGATCAGAGCAAATCAAGTCCATAAAATTCGATCATAAAGAGGATATTGCGTCTTCTGTTTTGACAACACACGGTGCTTCTCCCGACTCTCTAGACCCTTAAAGAGTGATTTTACTGTAATTTTTTGTAGACCATAAAATTATCTATCCGAGCTAACAAAAATATTTGTCTTAATTGCCATAATAATTAATCCATCAAAATAAATAAAAAGAGCAAACATGTATATTACGACGATTTTTACGCACACGATGTCTTTAGCTGGCTTTCGCTCCTTAATAAGCAATCTTATACGGTACTTTTACATTTAATAATAATTGTAGAGAACCTTGTATATCTAATTCAATCAAAACAGTTGTCCAAGTTTCAATAATAATTCTTCCATCCAAATAAATCTTAATTAATAAAGCAGACAACCTAGTCGCCATCTTGAATATCGCGCTTCCGGTTTAAATTTCACTGTGGGTAATCGCAATTTTTGGATTCAGGGGGGTCGAAATATTGGGAAAACATCGGTTACCAAAATGTTATATGAAATTCCTCTAGCATTTCGATACTGGGATTTTGTTCCAATTTCACGGTGCTTCTTCCGACTGTAGCTCCTTAAGGAGTGATCTGAAGATAGTTATACCTCTAATAAAAATTGTAGAGTATAAAATTATCTATCCGAACCAATAAAAATATTTGTCTTAATTGTCCATAATGATTCCATCAAAAATAACCAAGCTGACATCTTGTGTGTCATCTTGAATATCACGCTTCCGGTTAAGATTTCGCTTTGATAACCGCAATTTTTGTATTCAGCAGGGTTGAAATACTGAGAAAACATCGGTTACCAAAATGTTATATGAAATGCCGCTTGTATGGTTAAGGATACGTTTTTTTCAGATAACAGTCCTAGTCTAATATAATAATTTAAATTTTATAAAAGGGCAAGTGATCCATAAAATAGAGGGGGTGTAAAATTGTCAAAACAAAACAAATGTGGTATGAATGTCAAAACAAATTCAAACTACAGTCAGGCACGTAACTACAGGGGGTCCTAGGGTGGCCTGGCCACCCCGAAAATCATACTTGCCACCCCACTGGCCACCCCACTAGAAAACAACAATAATTATTTTAATACTTGGTGGCTAAAATTTATCCTCGGATTTATCAGATTAAAAAGTAAAAAGGGACATTACGAAAAATTGAGTTTTGATAAGAATATAATATGTATTGTAAAATATCATTTAAGATAATTTATCTACATTTAACTCGTAGCCGTTAAGTTAACAAATACCGCCGTGAAAAATTATATAAAAGAAATATAATATCTCGGCTATTCTAAATCGCAACTAATAAGCTAACTTAATTTTATGAGACCTTTCGTGGAACTGTTTAATTATTTCAATTTCCGGCATTGTATTTATTTTTTGTCATTCATTCATTCATAAATGTGTTAGATTTTCAGTTTAGTTCTGAAAAAGCTTTTCGGGACATCGCAGCTCGTGTTCGAATTTTAAAATCGCGTTTCAAGTTATTAGTTTGTGTTACGTGGTATTTATTGTGCTTATTTTTTATGTTACCCAAATAATTGTTAACTTATACCGAGTGCCCACAATCGAAGGATCGAAGCGGAACATAGCTAAATAACACACATTACATTAGCAGTTTGTTGCTCAGTGGCATAAGTAGAGGGCCCGCATTGCGGGAGGGCCCCAGGATGGAAAGGGCCTCCGAAACATCGCTTAGTATGAAATTTCGTTATAAAATCGATTTGTGGTTAAATAAAATGAAAATTCACGGGAATGAGTACGGGTAGGGGCTCCACTCTGGATTTTGCGGGAAGGCCTATAAACTCTTAGTTACGCCACTGGTTGCTCACCAGCTTCAGCTACAAGTACGTAATCTGTTTCTATTAAAACAATTATTTGAATTTGACATATCATGGCTGTTCATAGTTTTTCAAATTATGAAAATATTAATAAATTGCTTCTTCAATGTTAAAAAAGTCATTAACTAATAAGTATTTGGTATCAACAGACTAAGAAAATAAATCTCTTTCAATAGATATCATTACCGTTCTTATAGATGAACCTAGTGAGTAGCAAGCGGCAAATGTAATTCCCTGTGTTATTTGGCTATGTTACGCTTTGATCGTGGGCACCCGATATATACTCGTACTTATAAAATTAAAAAATTCAAAAAGATTGTTGCTTAAATTTGGATACCACTCCGTGTAATATTCCCAAGAAGCAAAAACAAGAATATGAGAATACTACAATTAATAATTATTGGTAAGTCACTACGATGTTTACGATCTCTTTTCTTAGCTTGCATCCATGCATCAAAATTTATTAGCCTTTTTTAATTATTATTGTGGACCTTTCCTGTTATAGCCTCTCATAGGCACGGCACGGTTTGTTGTCACTCACAATATTTATGACATTAAGGTTAAACCGCGCTTCTATGACACTCGATACGATGTAAAAATCTTCTGATATAAGTACATTTTTGTGGCCCCCCCAGTTTTTGGCAAGGCCTCCCGGTTGCCACCCCTAAAAAAATTATCTAGTTACGTGCCTGACTACAGTCGAAAAACTAAATTTGAATTTTTCTCTTTTTTGCGTTACTATCTCTGAGCTTGAGGAGTCATAATCATGTCGTAATGTTCTCACAATCAAATATTTTTCTGTATTTCGTGTTTTGCAACTGTCTCCTAAATGTTCTATGTGGCAATTTTTAAAATTTTAATTTTTTTAAGCATTTTTATAATTTTTCAAAAATTAACTTTTTTGAATTTTGAGGTTTTCTTCTAATTTTGAGTCGTAATGCCCTTCACATAAAAATTTTTGAGCATTTTTTTTAATTTCTTTATTCTGCGGATTGTGTCCTAATGTTCGGTGTGGCAATTTTTAGATTTTTAATTTTTTCAAGCGTTTTTATAATTTTTCATAAATTAACTATTTTTAATTTTGAGCTTTTTGTCTAACTTTGAGGGGTCGTAATGCCCTCACAAAAAAAATTTTAAGCAATTTTTTTTTATTTCTTGTTTCTAAGGACTGTATCCTTATGTTCTATGTAGCAATTTTTAGATTTTTAATTTTTTTAAGAGCAATATTATTGCGATTTCGTAGATGTTACTTAAACTTAAAGTTTAAATAGGACCGTAAAAAATAATTTTTTGCGCCCCTCTTATGTAAACGGTGAGGGCTTCGACGGGCGATATCAAAAGAAGAAGATTCGGGACACCTCATCGTGCCAAAATACTCAGGCTTTTTTGACTTTCTTGCTCGCAGCATTGAAAAATTACATATTTTTTCGTTCGTCACCACTTAACGCCCTGTCGTTCGCGAAAAAAAGGTTTCCTACGATAGCGGTGCCGTCAAATAGCGTCCGTAGTATAACGGTGATCTGATGACGTCACGTAGCGGTGAAGTCGAAAAACATCTGTGAAAGTGGTGAGATAGCACCGCTATCTAGGAAACCATGTATGCTTAAATACATGGCAACGCTTTTTCTGACGTCATTGACCGTCATATTACGACCGCTATTTGACGGCACCGCTTTCCTAGGAAACCCAAGCTTTAGCGAAAAGTTCGCGAACAGAAGGCGAAACAAAATAGCGCAAAATTTTTTTAAATTCGAGTCTAAAATATTGGTCGATTTTGGGCGACGTTATTTTCAAGGTAGAGACCGAAAGAACCTCCACGTCTTTTATTACTTCTACTGTACTATATTACTGATTCTTAAAAAAAATCTAAATGTAGATAAAGGACTCTCAAATAGCACATTTAAAATACAAACTGGATTACTACTTGCTATAAATTATAATAATTCATAAATCTTTCTGGTTGCAGGAAAAATCTTAAAAAGTCTTAGCCGTTCTTGACCGTGCCGTGCGGAGAAGCACATCGTTAAATCTTCTTCTGAATTCTTGTTAATTACGTCCTAAAATCGACCATTTTCAATAATTTCATTGTTTCTCAAATCATTCGAATTAAAAAATTTCTCTTTAACATTAGTTTTCTCCGGCAGGTTTTCAGTTTTAATTAAAACGCATTATTGGGAGGAGGGCAAAAATAAATAACATTTTTGATTTTAGATATGGGAAACAGTATATAAAGGGGTGATATTTGGTTTTAGCCACTTAAAACAAAATTTAATCTGAAAAATAAGCTTTTAAAATATCTATACAGGGTGGCCAGGGGTTATTTTGGTCGATTTTTTGTAAATTTAGGCCTAACTTATTTTTACTTGACTATAAGATAATACACATCTTAGCCCCAATGTAAAAAGATTTTTTTCAAATTTTTAAATTCAAAATGGCGGCCAATACAGCCATTGGCTCTTTCTGCCAATGTTTTTTCCTTTACAGTTTTTTCCTTATAACTTATATAAGTTATAACCTTATAACTAGCCGATAATAATTATCTTGCAAATTTCAAAACAGCATTGTATAGCCAAAATATAAGGCTTTCACCTTAACATAATCAGTTTTTAAAATTGTTTCAAAATTGCCCACTCTAAGGAGTCAAAATTTATCAAAATTTTGAAATGGATTTTCTCAAAATCTGGTACAATGGTTGTTTTCTTTTTTTGGATATGTTCTAAACATCGCCGTTCTCTATCGTATGCCATGCGTATTATTCGTTAGAAATTTGCAGGACCGAAGTTATAATTTTATAAAAGTCACAATTTCAAAAATCTGTAATTTTTTTGTAATAAAAATAAAACTTTGTAAGTACCTACTATTAATTAATATTTTAGATTAATTTCAGTTAAAAAAGCGCTTGCGGTTTAAACGGAAATTACAAAAAATTTACAAATACAAAAAAGTTTTTAGAAACACCCTGTTTATTTTTAAATATTTTGAAAGCTCGTAAAATTAGCTATTACATGATACCAAATACTTCATATGTTGACTTCTGGTTTAACCGGAAATGGAAACAACTTTCTTAATTTAAATGGAACACCTTGTATAATTTTAAATATTTTGAAAGCTCTTAAAAGTAGCTATCACATGATACCAAATACTTCATATTTTTACTTTTAATTGAACCGGAAACGGAAACAACTTTCTTAAATTAAATAGAACACCCTGTATATTTTTCAATTTTTGGAAAGTTTGAAAAATTAGCTATCCGATGATACCAAACACTTTATACTTTGGTTTCTGGTATAACCAGAAATAAGACCTAATTTTCCTATTTTAAAGGTGTAAACCAAAAAAACTTTTTAAAAAATGCAAAAAAACATAAGAACAACGGTGAAACAAATATTAATCGAGGTATAAGCTTTTGTTTTAAGCGTGTGACCTGTGACGTCACACCGCCGAATGCAAGCACCCGACAAGCGCGCAGCTGACATTGGACGCTCACGCACACTCAATTTTGTCTATAAGAAACTACTCTGCTAGGCTAGCTGCTATGCGACCGATGCATCGATAGCGAATTCGGCTGTGTGACGTCACGCATTTTTACTTGAAAACGTTATATCTTTTTAACGACTCATCCTAGCGATGTGCGGTTTAAAAATTTGTTCTTAGAATTACCTGTACTACAACTTGAATTTTTAGTTTACACCCTTAGACAGCTTTCTATGTTTCAAAGATTTTCCCCTTTAAAAATAGCTATGTGCGAAAGTCCTGTTATGGCAACATCAGAGTTCTATTCGTTTAACCAACTCTTCTCCATCTCATCAAATAAGCGAGACTTCCATGTTAGCTGTAGATTAACATCCATCTAATTACTACCTTCTTACCAAAAATTATTAATATTTCAATAAATTAATAAAACTTTGTATTTTCATCCATGAATAAAAAATTCAAATTAGTGCAATTCGATTGCAAGTTAAAACTCTTTTATTTTAGGAGCGTTTATTTTTTCACAAAGCCTCGATATAGATGAAAGGAAATAATTCAGAACATTTTGGTCGATTTTTATAATATGATAGAGAAAAGCGTCATGCTAAACATCTGGTGACAAAAATCTATAGAGTTCCCACAACCATTTTTTCTTTATGTGTAAAACGATGCGGTATTTTCAAAAATGTACAAATTTCCCTCGATCCAATTAAATTTAAAAAAAAAATGTTTGCTCCCATACAAAGTACTTAATTATTTGTTTTAATTTAAAAAAGAGGAAGAAAAAAGAAATTAGCGTAAGTAAAGAAGGGGTAAATAGAAAGTAGACAACAATATCAGTGCCGGATATCTGTAGGTCTCTGGGGAGAAATAGTGTAGGAGTGAGGAGCCATTGTGACTGACAGATCCTGGCATGTTCAGATGGAAGGCCCTCTTCTTGCATACGAATAGCCTACTTGTACTGAGACTCTGTCAAGCCCGAATATTTATGAAACCATTCGTTGGCTAGATGCGCAACTTCGGCGCTTTATGTAGATAAGATACTTTAATTGCCTAACTTGCTTACTAAAGGATTTTGCCTCCCAAAAATATAATAAACTAAACACCTGATATTCTTAAAAGTTGAAATTTTTAAACTAAATTAGCAAGTTGGCCGAGTCGATTTAAATGGAGATTTTAATTTTAAGTATGTCGTATAACTAAATGGATCTTCTTTATTTTATAAAGACAAATAATGAGAACGAGGATTAAGAATTCTTTCTCTTAGACGAGTTATAGGCACTTTCTTACGTAGTTGGAATTAATTGGCCATTTCGAGATCCATCTATTAGCATGCTGCGTCTATCTTTCGCTTTGCATTCATAGACATAAAACAATTCGGATAAGTTAAAATTACGACCAACAAGGTTTTGCCTTAATTAAGGATAAAGCAATAGTTTTTTTTAACTTCTCTTAATTAACTATAACTTTGAGCAAAATTGACTTTTTGCACAAAATAATTTTTGCCTTAATTATTGTGGGGAATAGCTTACAACTAATTTAATTGGAAATAATGGGACGGGAAATGCGTTGTAAGGCTCAGAGGGCCACGTATGTGTTTAGTGATTTCTCATCTTTTCGCCTAAGAGAAAACCTCTATCAACAATTAATAAGAGAATATTAGGTTCCCCAACCGTTAGTTTTAGATAACAAATTGCCAGAAATCAGAAAATGTGCGAATTAAAGCTAAAGCTGTGTTTCACGAGATTCTTGTATATTTCATGTTCTTTTGCTAGAAAAGTGCAAGAGTTACAAGATTTTCTTGCTCTCTTGTCATATTTCATGTTATAGTTCTATTTTAGATTTTATTACAGAAATTATCTTGAAAGAAATGCATGCAAGATTTTCTTGAATCTTCTTGCAATCTTGCTCTATTGTCATATTTCATGTTATAGGTTTATTTTAGGTTTTATTACAGCAATTATCTTGCAGTTGCAAGAAATGCGTGCAAGAGTTAAAAGATTTTCTTGCATTCTTGCTCTCTTGTCATATTTCATGTTATAGTTCTATTTTAGATTTTATTATAGAAATTATCTTGCAAGAAATGCGTGCAAGAGTTAAAAAGATTTTCTTGCATTCTTGCTCTCTTGTCATATTCCATGTTATAGTTCTATTTTAGATTTTATTATAGAAATTATCTTGAAAGAAATGCATGCAAGAGTTTCAAGATTTTTTCGCATTTTCTTGCAATCTTGCTCTATTGTCATATTTCTAGTTATAAGTTTATTTTAGGTTTTATTATCGCCATTATCTTGCAAGAAATGCGTGCAAGAGTTACAAGATTTTCTTGCTCTCTTGTCATATTTCATGTTATAGTTCTGTTTTAGATTTTATTAAAGAAATTATCTTGAAAGAAAAAGAAATGCATGCAAGAGTTTCAAGATTTTCTCGAATTTTCTTGCAACCTTGCTCTATTGTCATATTTCTAGTTATAAGTTTATTTTAGGTTTTATTATAGCCATTATCTTGCAAGAAATGCGTGCAAGAGTTACAAGATTTTCTTGCTCTCTTGTCATATTTCATGTTATAGTTCTGTTTTAGATTTTATTATAGAAATTATCTTGAAAGAAAAAGAAATGCATGCAAGAGTTTCAAGATTATCTCGAATTTTCTTGTAATCTTGCTCTATTGTCATATTTCATGTTATAGGTCTATTTTAGGTTTTATTATAGAAATTATCTTGAAAGAAATGCATGCAAGAGTTACAAGACTTCTTGCTCTATTGTCATATTTCATGTTTTAGGTTTATTTTAGGTTTTATTATAGCAATTATCTTGCAAGAAATGCGTGCAGGAGTTACAAGATTTTCTATGCAAGACATAAGCACGAAATAGTAAAGCAAGATAACAAATCTTGTCTTGTGAAACACTACTAAAGCTAGATTTACATTGATCTGGTTGTTGCGGTTACAGTGATTGATTCCAGTCTCTTCTTTTCCAATCAATGATTCCAGTTTGAATAAATTACAAAATTCTATACGTGTTTTGGATGTTGGTCTTTGAGTTGGCAACGCGCCTATACAAGCCATATTAATTAAGAGCCTCTTTAGTGAGATCTTTGAAAGTTTGGAAGAGCATTTCCATTGTTCATGGTTCAGCGCCCACCCTTAAGGCATTTTCTGGTGCACCAAATAAATTCTATCCTTGCAAAGCGTTTTTAAAATTGTTTTTATCAAGTTTGTCTACTTAATCATCTTCCAAGTATCCAGATTAGGGTTATTCGAGTTCCAAATGTTCTGTACAGGTATACACAGTTAAAAACAAAATTTAGACATTAACAATTTTAATAAGCTCTTATTCAAATTCAAATCAATATCTCATTAAATAATTGAAAAGTTATAAAATTACAATAGTCTTCATAATAAGATATAAAGCAAATCACTTGCGCTTATATAAGCTCCTATAACTACAGTTACAAACAAAAATAAAATTCCATCTTGTTATTTTATTAAGATAAATTCTTTCCTCGATTTGATCCCCAATTCCTATTTAGTTCTGAACTATCACGAAGTCGTGAATTCTGCAAAAAAGTCCGATTAAAAAAAACCTATTTAATTCAATTGATACAAACCTCTTCATGTGAGTTTTCAAGTCTCTTTTTAAATTAAAAGTATTGGCACAAAGCGGACAGGGTATCGCTCGAATATTATTGTGTAATTTTAAATGTTCGTTTAAACTATCTTTAGTATTAAATTCAATATCACATATTGTACAATTTAAATTACTATGTATCTTTTTATGTTTCGTAAGTACGGATTTGGTCGTATACTTTTTGTGACAAACGTCACACTCGAAATTTCTATCGATGGGTTTTTTGTGCACTTCTATTGTGTTTTGAATTTTTTCTTCCAGTTGGGTCTCTTGCGCGTCTATTATGGATTTCACGTTCGTTATTTGACCGTCATTATTTATGTCGACTTGTATAAATGAAGGGATTTCGCCCGACGCGTCGTCGAGCAAAACGTTATTCAATTGCAATTGTTGTAAAAATAAAGAGTCAACCTGAATAGTCTGACTAGGTAAAAGAACGTCGCTTTCTTGTAGAGCAAGATCTGCTTCAGCAGTCGTTAGAGAATTCTACAAAATAAAAAAGTTCAACAAGTTAGCTGTACGCGATCAAATACTTACAGTTTCGTTTAAAAGTAAAACACTTTCGTTTTGATTTTGTTCTAAACTTTGATGAGTATCCATAATGACCGATTGAAGAAGGTTATTGACTTTGGCAATTTTTGAAAGGTTTGGTTTTTTGTTGGGATATTTTAAATGGTTTGCCATGTGAGACTTTCTATGTCCGGGTGTTCGAAACTTTTCGCTACACACAGTGCACTGGTACGGTTTAACGCCTGTATGCACGGTCATGTGAACCCTGAGACTCGACTTTGAACTAAAATATGAACTACAAACTGCGCAATTAAAATCTTTATTTCCTCCTGGATTATGGGTATGTAGGTGAGAATCTAATGTAGATTTCAACGAGAAACTTTTAGTACATTTAGGACAATTAAAAGGTTTTTCTCCAGTGTGGGTTCTAATGTGACGTGCCTAAATTTTAAAAGAATTATAAAATATTTTTAACAAACTGTAAACTTACCAAATCTGAACGCTTTTTGAAAAATTTACCACAATAAGAACAAGTATTATTGGAATCGCTTTTTTTATTTTTATGCGTACGCGCGTGCTCGTCCAAAGCTTTTTTATTGGAGTAAGTTTTACTACATTGGGAACATTTGTAAACTTTTGGACCGGGTTTTTGTTCTACACATTGGACCTCGGATTTTGTAGCAACCGTATTAGCTTGTTCATCTACATCAACGTTTTCTTTTTTAACGGCGATCCTTTGTGTCGGAGTCGCCCCACAATCGTGATTCATTAAGTCTTGAACACTTCTCAAAAATTGTTTGCAGGCGGAACAAGTAAAATCAACTTTTTCGTAAACAGGATCGGGACTTGATATTTCCACTTCCTGAGTGACGTCTTTAGAAATAGTTGGGTTTTCTAATAAGTTAGCTAGAATTGGAACCGTTTCGTTGCTAGTTTCTTCGTTGGTAATTTCTCTTAAACTTTCAGTTTCGTTTATTATCGAAACATTCCCGTCATTTTCGACGACGTTCGATAAGATAATGTTTGGGAATGGATTTGTTACTGTGTTTAGTGCTAGATTTGAACTAAAAGTAAAGGGAATTAGGCCTTCAAAAGCTTGTTGATCTAGCTGATTATCGGTAAGACTCAAAGTCGGATCTGTAGAAAATAAAATGTTCGGATCTTGCATTTCATTAATTTCGCTCATTAGTATAGGATCGATGTTCTAAAAAAAACGTTTACAGTTTTAAATTGGTGAAACAATAATTTTACACAATAAAAAAGATATGGGTCTTCGGAAATGCGCAGTAAGGTCCGAAAGAAACAAAGGTATAAAATAAAGGAGATAGAGATAGAGTTTTACACAATAAAAAACAAATGGGTCATCGGAAATGCGCACTATGCGCAGTAAGGGCTTAGGGCGCAGGGGGCTTATCTGTCAATGTCAAATGTCAACACAATAAAAAGCACATGTATCATCAGAAATACGCAGTAGGGTCCAAAAGAGAGAGAGGTATAATAAAGAGATAGATAAATAGAGAGTGGGGGAAGTAGAATAGGAATTGGTTTAGAGAAATCAGGAATGGTCTTTCACCATAGCTACCGTGTGTCAAATGTCAATTGTCACCATAGTTACCATATGTCAATGTCGACATTTGACACCATTCGTAATATTAATAGTTAGAAACTCATTCTGGTTGTCAATATTATAATCTAAGATTTGACACTTTTCTGTTAAAAGCAATCGTGTTTTGTAGTTTGTTTACATACAAAACTCAAATATCGCATTTTTTTAGTTGTATCACTTATCTTCCGGGCTAGCAATATGTCAATGTCAGAGGGAGGTTAATCTGTCGTCCTACATGTGTCAATATCATCTGTCACTATATGCTAATTTCATCTGTCATTTCATATGTCAGGTAGAGTTATTTATCAATTTCAGAGATTGGTTTAGAGAGATGGTGAGTGGGGGTAATCTGTCACCATATTTGCTATACCTATGTAAATATTAATCTGTCATCGTAGGGGAACGGGGGTCATCTGTCATGCCATCCCATTTAATAAGTCAGGGGACATCTGTCAATCTTGCTGTCAACCCTTCTGTCATACCATGTCTTTTCATCTCTCTTTCGATCTGTCATTTCATTTGTCATCCGATCTGTTACTAAACCTGTTTTCAAATCTATCAATCTCATAATATGTCATCTCACCTCACAGATGAGTTTACAGATAGGATGAGTGACTGATTGGTGAGATGGCAGATGAGATTGACAAATGAGATTACAGACGAGATTAAATGACAGATGAGACTGACAGATAAGACTGACACAAAATGAGATGACAGATAAGATTGACAGATGAGATTTACAAATGAGATGATGACATAATATGAGACTGACAGATAAGACTGACACAAAATGAGATGACAGATAAGATTGACAGATGAGATTTACAGATGAGCTGCTATGACATAATATGAGACTAGTAGATGAGACCACAGTCTAGGTACAAACCAGTCATTTCACTCGGCCAAAATCTTGTATAATAAACTTCTTAGCGAATTTGGACTCCTAGGCGAATGCGCTGTAGCATTAGTCTAGAAATTCAAATTGTTCACACCGTGTGTTGGTGTATTTAAATAACCCGCTAGTAATAGTTCCACCTGCACCGCCCAATTCGACTCCGACTATTATGCGCTCTGACAAAAGCGGCTACAATGCTAAATCAGCGAAGTGAGATGATGATATGATATAATATGAGACTGATAGATATGATATGACGTAATATGAGACTCACAGATGAGACTAACAGATGAGATATGACGTAATATGAGACTGATAGATGAGATTTACAGATTAGCTGATATGACATAATATGAGATTGGCAGATGAAACTGACAGATGAGATGATATGACATAATATGAGACTGACAGATACGATATGACGTAATATAAGACTAAATATTGATCTGTCATCATAGGAGAACGGGGGTCATCTGTCATGCCATCCCATTTAATAAGTCAGGGGGTCATCTGTCAATCTTGCTGTCAACCCTTCTGTCATCCCATGTCTTTTCATCTCTCATTCGATCTGCCATTTCATTTGTCATCCAATCTGTTACTAAAGCTGTTTTCAAATCTATCAATCTCATAATATGTCATCTCACCTCACAGATGAGTTTACAGATAGGATGAGTGACTGATTGGTGAGATGACAAATAAGATTGACAAATGAGATTACAGACGAGATTAAATGACAGATGAGACTGACAGATAAGACTGACACAAAATGAGATGGCAGATAAGATTGACAGATGAGATTTACAATGAGATGATATGACATAATATGAGACTGACAGATGAGATTTACAGATGACCTGCTATAACATAATATGAGACTGATAGATATGATATGACGTAATTGTGTCACAAAAATCGCTCAAACGAGGTGGAATAAACACTAATTCCAAATAACAACTTAAATCGTCAAATCCCCAAAACGGGTAGCATAAATTTGTCCAAAAATAACTAACAAATGACAAATTATCTCACTATAATATGATATTAAGTTTAAGCCTCGACTTCGTTCGAATTAGAATGAATATTTCTTCAACAAGAACCAACGGAAAGATTACAGGTACGAAAGAAGGGAGAAGTATAGGAAATTGAATAGTAACAAATAATAATACAATAAACAACCAACAGAGGGGTCTAGGAGTAACAAATACAACAATTAATTAGAAAAATAAATTAAAATCATAAAGAGAAAAATTTACGTTACATAATATGAGACTCGCAGATGAGACTAACAGATGAGATATGACGTAATATGAGACTGATAGATGAGATTTACAGATTAGCTGATATGACATATGAGATTGGCAGATGAGACCGACAGATGAGATGATATGACATAATATGAGACTGACAGATAAGATATGACGTAATATGAGACTCACAGATGAGACTAACTGATGAGATATGACGTAATATGAGACTGATAGATGAGATTTACAGATTAGCTGATATGACATAATATGAGATTGGCAGATGAGACTGACAGATGAGATGATATGACATAATATGAGACTGGCAGATAAGATATGACGTAATATGAGACTCACAGATGAGACTAACTGATGAGATATGACGTAATATGAGACTGATAGATGAGATTTACAGATTAGCTGATATGACATAATATGAGATTGGCAGATGAGACTGACATATGAGATGATATGACATAATATGAGACTGACAGATAAGGTATGACGTAATATAAGACTGACAGATGAAACTGACAGATGAGATGACGTAATATGAGACTGATAGATGAGATGATATGACATTATATGAGATTGGCAGATGATATTCATAGACAGAAGAGGCATAAACAGACAGAGACGGACAGAAAGAATGTAGTGCACGTTTGTTATGTAGTATAATAAAAGCTCCGTTTGCTACCTACACCACCACAACCCACTTGAATCACTAATTTACCTTATATTGCGAATAACAGCTGTTGTAAAGATTGGTAGTAGCTAGCGTTTGTAAGTCATCAAAATTTATATAAACAGTCGAATTTTCTTGCACCATGTTGGTGATCGCATCCCCCATATTATCTAAATTACTAGGCATGATAGTTTCAGACAACTTTTCCGAGTCTATGTAATTGGAGTATAACTGTTGATCTAAAGTGCTCTGATTTTGATTACTTTCTTCTTGAACGCCCTGCGTTTCCTCTAAATTCGCGGAAATAATTATTCCATTTTTCTTATCAGCAAAAAGAATTTTAGAATTGGATATGGTCGAGTTTGTTTCGCTCTGTTGTAAATTATCTTGAAGGTCGTTCTCAAAATTTAAACCTATGTTATAAATAGCATCAGGTACGTCACCTGTAGTAAATAAATTGTCGGGTAAGGTCTCCTCGACATTTTCTGCAAATGTAGGACCTTTAGATATGTCTTCTGTTTCGTTGAGAGAATGATACTAAAATATTAAAATTAAAACTAATCGCGTCGAGTTATTGTTTTAATACCTGGATGTTTAGATCTCTCCTGTGAATATTAATATGTTTTCGACACAATAAAACCGTTTTAAAACGTTTCCTACAATAAGGACACACGTACGGTTTTAAAGAACTATGCACAGATTGGTGCCGTTTGAGAATTGCGTTTGTTACAAATTTTTTACCACAAACCTTACATCCAAACTTTCTCTCACCGATATGAAATTTAAAGTGCTCTTTTAAAGCGTACGACGAATAAAAAGACCTAAAACAAAACCATTTCAATTTATGTCGTTGTACATAAAGTGGAGTGTGCACAAAAGGAGAATTTTTCACATTTTTCTCTACACACACCATTGTACTCACTTTGTACAACTCATGCACTTAAATTTTCTCTCTCCAGAATGAATCAACCCGTGGCGTTTTAAATGAACTGCTTTGGTAAAAGTTGCTCCACAGTGACATTTATGGGGCCTTTGGCGGTTTGAATTAAGTTCGTTGGCATTTTTAGATCTTGGAGGTACTACAGGAACCAAGCCTTAAATGTAAAGAGTTAAAAAAGATAATTTTTAAATTAAATAGTTACCATTTGCAGTTTCCATCATGGGTTGTTTTAACTGTAACGTTAAATTTGGGTTAAGAGTAGTTTCTGTTCTTAAATTGTGTTCATCTATATGCAGTTTAGCTCTAGTGGCCGAATTAAAAACTTTGTTACATGTGTTACAGGCGTAATGTTCTGAACTTTTAGCCGCATTTTTATCGTGACGTCGTAAATGTGCGTTTAAAGTTCCGATAGAAGTGAAAGTTTTAGAACAAATAACGCATTTGTAACAACGTTTTCCGATGTGTGTACTTAAGTGAGTTGAAAGGGTTGATTTTAACGAAAAAGCTTGGTCACACTGCTTGCACTAAAACAACAAAACGTTTAAAATCTTTAAAATGTAATTCCAAAAATTTACCTTAAAAGGTTTTTCTCTTGTATGAACCCGTATGTGTCGAATTAAATCTGAAGGTTTTTTGAATTCTTTACCACAGTAAGAACATAAATACCAATAAAAATCGCCAACTTTGCGTTGCTTAACTAAATATTGTCTTACAGTTCCTTCGACACTCGAATCTGCTAATTTAACATGTTTTATTGTTCCATAGTCCGATTCTTTGAAAATTTCCGTTAAAAACTCTCTTTTAATTTGAGATCCTGTTTCTTTATTTTTTCTACTGTCTATTTGTTTCTCCAATTCTTTCAACTGATCCAAAACAAGCGATATATCTTCTTGGTGTCTATCGCTGCTTGCGTGAGATCTTGTTATGTGAGCATTTAAAGATGATACTCTTTTGAAAATACAAGTGCACATTGCGCACTTATAAATTTTTTCTTCCGGGTTTTTAAGTAAGTGAGTTTTTTGTACATGGACTCGCAAATTACCTTAAAAATTAGTTCATTTATAGATTAGAAATTTACATTCGTATAAGTTACCTTTTTGACAAAACTTTGCTGGACAAAGTGTACACTGGTAGGGTTTAATACCGGCGTGACGTGTTAAGTGAATTTGTAAAGTTCCTTTTTGGGTAAAAGCGCGAGAACACAAGTGACACTAAAATAAAGACATAAAATAAATAAATTAACTTTTTCCAACTTAGAAAAAGTTACAATCGAGAAAAAAAAAATAATAAAACATTATTTTTGCATTTCTCGACGTTTTACCCCCCCCCCCCCCGATTCCAAAAATGCAAAAAAAAATTGATTTTTTGAACTGAAATGTCCGTCTGTACCCCCCCCCCCCTAGAGCAAAAACTACTGAAGCGATTTTGATGAAATTTGATTTTAGCCACTTTAAAATTATTTCATCGGCAAGAATAGCTTTAATAAGAAATATATACAGAGTGTCCAAAAATAAGATTGTTATTTAGAAATGGTTATTTACAAATGGCATATTTGCAAATTTGGGCAAAATTCATTTTTACTTGGCTATAAGATAGTACATGTGAGCCCCAATTGAAAAAAAAAATTCAAATTTGTTAATTTAAAATGGCGGCCAATAGAACGATTGTCCCATTTTGTGGTTTTTCCCTTATAACTTGGCCGGTAATTATTATTACAAAAATTTTAAAACGGCATTGTACAGCCAAAATATAGGGCTTTCGTCCTAAGTAAGTCGATTTTCAAAATTGCCTACCTTTAAGGGGCCAAAGTAGGTCAAAATTTTGAAATGGATTTTCACAAAAACTGGTCCGGCCGATTTCAACAAATTTGAGTATGTTATAGACAACGTAATTCTCTATCGAAATATAAATTTTTATCAAAATCGCTCGAGCCGTTTCGGAGTAATGGTTTTTTGAATGTCAAAACTTCAACACTTTAAGGGGTCAAAATAGGCCAAAATTTTTAAACGGATTTTCTCAAAAATTCGTCTAACATATTTTCTCTTTTTTGGATATGTTACAGACAACGTAATTCTCTATTGAAATGTAAATTTTTATCAAAATTGCTCGAGCCGTTTCGGAGTAATGATTTTTTGAATGTCAAAACTTCAACACTTTTAAGGGCCAAAATTAGCCAAAATCTTGAAACGGATTTTCTCAAAAATTCGTCCAACATATTTTTTCTTTTTTGGATATGTTACAGACAACGTAATTCTCTATTGAAATGTAAATTTTTATCAAAATCGCTCGAGCCGTTTTGGAGTAATGATTTTTTGAATGTCAAAACTTCAAAAATCTCTAATTTCTTTTTTAATAAAAATGAAAACTTGAAAATGGATATATTTGTCAATCCCATGAATATCTATTATTTGACACTATTTTCGGTTAACAAAACGCTTCCGATTAAACCGGAAATTACAAAAATATCAAAATTTTTAAAAACACCCTGTATATTTTTAAATATTTTGAAAGCTCGTAAAATTAGCTATTACAAGATACCAAACACTTTATATTTTGACTTCTGGTTTAACCGGAAATGGGATCAAATTTCTTAATTTAAATGGAACACACTGTATATTTTTTAATATTTTCAAAGCTCGTAAAATCAGCTTTCTGAACATATAAAATAATGTATATTTTGAACTTTAATTTATGCCAAATTTAAAAAAAAAAATGAAATTAGCATTTTAGACAGTTCATGTCTAAAAAAAGTCCTAGGTTCAATCTCGGACGGAAGCAATTTAAAAAAAAATTTTATTTAATTTAAATAAAAATTTAAAACAACGGATGTGGCCATACGAATAACTTTTTCCTGTCCGTCAAATATTATAATTTTATATATTTTTTTTATTAAAATTTAATTTGATATCTTATACCTAAATGAAATACATTAAAGAAAATTTTAAATTATAAAATTTTAAAGTGCACAAAAAAAATACAACAAGAAAAAGTTCCTCATATGGCCACATCCGTTGTTTTTTGATTAAAATGAACATACCGCAAAAGGTTTTTCTCCAGTGTGAATTCTCATGTGTCGATCAAGTAAACAAAGTTTAGAAAATGCCTTTTTACATATATCACACTTATGAGCTAGATCCTTATTGCATTTAACACGCCTTTTATGTTTTCTCCCCTTCATCATTAATTTTTTAACCTGAAAAATCTCTTTTAGAAAACAGATTTTAAATTATATACTACGTACTTTGATATGATACGAGACATGTTCTTTAAATTCTGTCGCTTCTTTAAACTGTAGACTACAAAATGAACAAACTAAAGATTTTTGCGATGACTTTGTTCGTGTTTCATTAATATGACCGTTTACGTGTTTATTAAATTCTTCCTAAAAATTTAAATTTAGAAAAACAAAGTCGATATTAAAACTTATTTTACTTCTTTTTCAAATTCGGCTAAACATTCGACACAAGTGAAAGTTTCTTCAACTTCGTGTATTATAATATGTGCTTTCAAACTTGCTAATCGTTGAAACACTCTCTTACAAATTGGACAAATGGGTGTGCCATTAGAATGTGTAACCATGTGCAATTTAAGATTGTCTTCTATGTTGTAACTCGAAGCACACTGTTGACATTTAAATTTTTTTTCATTTCTGTGAAATTCGGAATGTTTGCGATAATCGGACAATTTTTTAACTTCACAACAAATTTCACATTTGTACAGCTCGTCTGCTTTAAATTTGGAAGTTTTAGAAGTGGTAGAAATAACTGGCTTTCTTAAAATCGAACTAAAAATTAACTATTAACATAATCTTAACAAAACTAGACATTTTACCCATGACTGTTGTGTTCTATTACTGTTGGCCGTACTTCAGGTGGCTGTTCTTTCACATTTTCGAATAAATCGAAAGTTGGACAATTTTGTACCAACTTTTGGGTTAAGTTTTCAGGTAAAGTTAGTGTTTGTAATTTTTCAGCAGTCAAGTCTTCAGAAAGAACGTTTAAAATTACATTTGGAGTCATTTCGAGAGACTGCGTACCGAATTCCAAATTTTGCTTAATGCTTTCGATCGGAATTGCTATATATGTATAAATTTCTTTTCCACTACCAGCTTGTATATGAGATGCTACTGTTTTCATTATTATAACTTTAAATATAACTAAAATATTAAACTAATTAGTTGAAAACAAATTTTTGAGGTTATAAAAGTAATTTTTACTAACCTTTATTTAGATTTAGATAAATTATTGTTCATAACGTGTTTCGCTTTTAATTCTTGAAATTATTTGTAAATAATTATTAAAAACTTAAAAGTTTAACTGCAAATTAAGAAAATTTAATTACTGAATACAGTGACGTGCGTTCGTCGATTTTACTGTTTGCATCTCGACGAAAAACAAAAATGGACATTTTAATTAAATTTAAATTAAAAGAAAAGTTCTTTAATGTATAATTATCGCCGTAAATAATTAAACTACGTAGTAAATACTTTGATTTTAAGTTTTTAGTATTTTAATCGAAATTTTTTTTCAACGGCGCCACTGTTGTATAAAATGTCATTTTGTGTTGTCAAAATTACGTCATACTAAAAATTTATTTACTTTTTGAGAATGGCTGCTAAATCGGTTAAAGCTGGCGTTAAACAAGTAAGGCCCTTGTTATCTTTAGATAATGCCGAAGCAAGAAAAAGGGCTATTAATTTATACAAAGCTTGGTATCGACAAGTTCCTTACATCGGTCGGTAAACATAACCTCAATTTTATGTAATTTTTATTTCGAAAACTTTGCAGTAAGACAGTACGATATCCCTAAATCCGCCGAACAAGTTAAAGCTCGTTTAAGAGAAGAATTTTACAAACACGAAAATGTCAAAGATGTACGAGTAATCGACATGTTAATTATTAAGGTAACGACTAACGTCACAATTACAAGTTGGATACATTTAGATTTTTAGGGTCAAATGGAGCTTAAAGAAACTGTAAATATATGGAAACAAAAGGGACATATTATGGATTACTTTAGAGAAACCGTCGAACCAAAACCCAAAGATTTCCTCAGTAAATTTATTCAAGGGGTTAACTAAAGTCTAAATTAACTTACGTAGTTACGATATTAAAAATTTATTAATGTACATAAAAGGAACAGTAAATTTTGTGTTGAAGAATAAGAATTAAATGTGTCGAATATTTTTATTTTATCACAAAAACAATAAGTAGGATACTTATAAAACTAATTCTTTTCTTAAAGCTAGAGTAATTAATTAATAGAACTTTTTATTGCGAGTAAAACGAGTTATTAAATCTAAAGCCCATCGAGGTTGATCTGTAGGTACCATATGTCCGGCGTTTCGAACTAAAACTTCTGTTAAATTGCCCGCTTTTTTCGCATAACCGGCAACTTCGTTATCAACATACCATATATGACGAACTGCTGTTTTGTAAATATCCGCCGCGTCAAATTGTAAATTTCTTAGATAATTAACCGTTAATGGATAAGCTACAATTATATCTAATTGACCGTTATAAATTAAAACTCGGTAATTGCTTAACAATTCAGCTATCCACGGTGCTACAGATCGCATTATATCTTCCACTAAATGTCGTTCTACAATATTATTTTCTTCGCTATGAAATCGAGCATTTCCTACGTGAATTATTTTGCGTACATCGCCTGTTTGTACAAATTTCCCCATGTTGGGAATATCGTTATTGACATCGTGTGTATATAAATAGTTAAAATAATTTTTAAATCCTGTATGATTGGTGAAAAACGAAGAACCGTTTGTTAAATCTCCATTTAAGAAGCCATCGAAAACTTTAAAAGCTTCTAAATATTGTTTGTTGCGAATAAACTGAACGCATTCTTGTTCGTATTTTTGAGCCTCAGTTCTCGCGTTCGTATCGATAAGTCCAAGTTGGTAGAGATAGTCTCCATATTTTGATTGATGTTCTGGATCACTTAAGCCGTTTCCCATCGCTAAACCTTTCAAATTAATTTTTTGCCGCGCGGACGGATTATTTTTATAAATCGTGTAAGAAATTGCGGGTACGTATTTTCCCGCGTAAGATTCTCCGGTGACATAAAATTCGTTTTTTTGTAACTGGGGAAATAATTGGAAAAACTGTAAAAGAGCTTCGTAAAGTTGTTCGCCCACTATCGTTTCGTTTTGAGCGTAACCATTATCGTTTGTAAAGCTGTAGCCTGTACCCACAGGGTTATCAATGTAAATAACCGAATGACCTTTAGTCCAAGCAAATTTACGTTGTTTTAAATTTAAGTTAGAATCGACAATTAGCGGCCCATTTTCGGTAAAAAGACCTATTAGAGACGTAGCACCGGGTCCTCCTTGTAACCACAAAACGACGGGATCGTCGCTATAATTTAATTCGGACGGGAAGAACCAAAAGAATAAATTGGAATTAAAATTTTCGTTTACCGTAAGAAATCCTGAATAACTTGTAACTTGTGGTAATTTGGATAAATTCACTTTGGCGAGTTCTTGAGCTTCCGAAATTTTTCCTTGTTTTATTAAAGGCGTTAAAAATAGCGGTTGTCCTGGGTCGCCTAAATACGGCTCTTCTTTGATATTACCGTAAACATTTCTTGTAAAACATTCAAAAGTAGTCACTTGTAAAGCGAAAATGATGGAAAAATAACACCACAACTTCATTATTGTGCTTTGAAGAAGAAAATTATACACAAATGACCTTCGCTTGCAGAATAATTGTTACTGTTAACGTTTAAATTGGCTGATCGGTTGGTTGGTTTGTTGACCACTTTTGACTAGCAAAGCAATTATTCATTAATTAAGTATTAACCATGACGATTGCTGTTTGAGAACAAAGGTCAACAATAATCTTTAAAAGTGTTACTTTCAAAATATTTTTAAGAAAAGGACCGCTACTTTGGACGTTTCACTTGATATTCATCGTGTGAAGAGATAAAGTAACTTCAGACGTACCTAAAAATAAAATCAAGCACCCTTAAAAGTTATAAAAATAACTTTGGAACAAACAAGAACTGCTTCTGCTTCCAAACAATAATAGGCTTGAGTATGTTGTGCGTTTAGCTTTCAGTCTTTCTTTTCTCTACGAAGTAGGGGTTGGTTGCGTAAGAACACAACTGTAGGGTCCAGCCTTACAGATAATCGATAGTTACCTGATAATGCTTTTTTGAATATATACTAATAACAATTAAAATTATTTAACGAGTGTTATTAAATCAATTCTTTAAATTTAATTCGATTTGTATGAATTTTTATAACAAACTGAATTTTGACGTTTGTAGTTCTTTTGTTGTAGTAGTTTATTTGTTTATTTTTACCAAAAAAAATTAAGAATATCTACTATATTATAAATAATTGATATTGTATATAAATATGGAATATTCTGTGGGTATTTTTTTGTTTTTACTGTACAGTAATCACGTAAATATGAATAAATGTAGTAGGCTTTTCGCACTGTGCAAATGACCTACTGACATTTTTTTAGTGACATCTAAACATAAAAAAAGGAGTAAATAATAGATGCCGATAAGGATTTTTTGTAATACTGTTCAAGTTTGTTTCAATCGTGGATAGTAGATGACGCTAATCGTCAACTAATTCAATTACGTGAAATTATCATTTTACCTAATTTCCAAAGTAATGTCATTTTAAATTTAAAAATTTATTTTTTAATTTTACACTAATGTATTAATTTTCATTATTTTTCTTTTGAATGTGACTTTTTAATATAATTTAATTCTGTGCATTTTTAGAGAAAGATAAATCCAAAATTTGATTGGAATTTTTCATTATTGTTACTTTATTGTTACAGCTAAATATCGACAACCATGAAGTGCTAAACTCATGTAAAACACACACAGAGGCTCATGACAGTTGCTTCCACGTAGCGAGCCCTGGGCAACTCAATTTAATGTTTAAATTAAATTAAATTTAATTATTAAATTTCATTTCTTTAAGCTAGAACTGTTGACTTTTGTGTTTAATGGGGTTTAATCCTCGAGGGCTTGTCCTCCTGATACGCTTGTCGCTTTTTTTTCAAACATTAACGATTTTTACGGGCGGTTATCTCGAAAACTATGTACAATAGAGAAAAAATGAATAGAAACAATCTTGAGGGAAATTGCATAAGCTTTCATTTTGCTAAGAGTAATTTTTTCTCTAGGATCCACTATTTTTGAGATATAAGCGAAAACGCGTGAGGCAAAAGTTCGACGAATCACAAATTTTTTTTTTCAAATTTTAACAGCAGTGTATTTTTGGAGGGGGCCGAAAATAATTAGCGCCTCAGGCCCCAACGTTCGTTGATCCGGCCCTGAAACTTCCTCTTTAAAGTTGTATTCATACACAACCGTGATTGATCCGTCACGTCACGTCTCCGGTCAGTCAAAAATGGTATAAAAATTATCGGAAGCGTGCTTTTAAGTGACTCCATTCACACTCATCAGTAGATAGGCAACACGGGTTCTAGCGCATTTCTTATGGAAATTAACATGGGAAATTGCTAAGGTTCGTTTGGGAAATTTTTTGTTCCCACCGCACATGCGCAGAAGCGACTCACATGACTCCTGCGCAGTACGGTTTGCGCAACCCTCTCAGAAAATGATCACGTGCGCTGGAGTGGGGACGGGAGAGGATACCAGTTTAAAGAAAGGTGGGAAAAAATTAAAAATGGTACTCAACGTTGGTGGGAAAGTGGGATGTCAAAATGACTGTAAACGTGCGAACTGAATCACAGGTGGGGGGTCCTACGAGCGTAAGCGTTCAAAGGGGGCTTTCAACTTTTAGGAGACTGATGAGACTTCGTAATTGAGAAATGAAAAATTGTATACGATTGTTAAATATTATCCGATATCCGATATCCGATTGTTAAATGTTAAAATGGAAAGTTTAAGTTAGTAATTAGAAAATTTAATGTAGTTGACCTTGCATTTTTTACAATAAATAATTTAGCGTTTTATAATAACAAAAAATCATGACATTCTTTTTCATAATAAGAAATTGACCTTGATGTTAATTTAATTAAAAATGAAAATATTTTATTTTTGATAAGTAAACTAAAATTAATCATGACAGCTTCTTGATACATTCGCAAGGTGTTAAAATCAAGTAGGGAAAATTACATATGAGATGACAGCGCAAATTGGTAAATTCTTTCAACTTTTGGGAGGCCAGGCCTTCGTAAGTGAGAAATGGTATATCCGATATCCGAGTCTTATAAATTGGGGACTTTTAGTACTATATACTAAGGGCTGTAAGTACTACACCATAGCGAAGGTTTCAGCTTTATGTGAGTTAGTCCCGGGTCTAATGCTAAATGCACTGTAGTAATGACAGCGATAGCGTTTTCGAACATACACAAATTGGTAACTTCAAGTGCTAAAATTTAATGTTAAAAACGTAATTGATTACATCACATTCATAAAAATCAGATAGACACACCAATATTTCAATGAAGTAGAACATATTAAATTTAAAAGCAGGGTTTACAGAATGAGGCCGTTTGAATGAGAGGTCTTAAAAGCCATCAGGCAACCAGTTATACCTAACACCCTTTGAGTGATTGCCCGCTTTTTCAATTTTGGTCTTACCAACACTCAGGGAGTAGATACGCAGCCATAAGGCCCTATAGGTCGCCTCTCATCCTCTTTATACCATTGAGGAGCCTCACTGTTATTATTATTAGGAAATGGAAGGTTAAAGGTGTCAGGATGTTGTTATAATGGACATACTTTTATAACTTCTGATAAAAGCGAAAGAAGAGACTCAAAATTATAGATTATAAATTTAACACTTGCTACTATTTCAACACTAGCTCAAACCGTTTTTATTTAATATAAAACTTAATTATTTGATTGTACTTTTGAGGGATTGTAACTTTTTTAAGGGAAGATTTTATATCTTGGGTAACTTGGGGTAAATCAATCCTAGTATTTAGGATTTCTCTTATATTCCTTAATATTCAAACAAATTCTGTATAAAGGGAATATTTCAAAGTAAAAATAAAATTAATGTGATAAAAAATAAAAGACAATAAACAATTGAGAAAAATTTTAAAAATTAAACACAGGTCTTCTGTTACTTCACTAACAGACCTTACCTTGAAATTTTTGTTTTACACGATTATTGGTTACACTACTGTTTCCACTACACAACTAAAAACATTATAATAATTATGTGAGTGCATTGTTACGAAAAATGCTAACGTAGTATTTTAAACCAGTTGAATCCTGCTTAAAATATGAATCATCAAGGACAGCTTCATGTTTCAATCGACAAGTGCAAGGTGTTATAATAATGAATTTATTTTCAAATTATTACAAACTGCTCACAAAATTGAAATCGTTGAAATTCACAATTTCTTTTTAAAAATCAAATTTTACTCCGATACTTTTTGTTATAACTTATAAGATCATTGAAAAAAAAAAAAAAATCAAAAAACTGAAAATTGATAAAATCATGTAAAATAACATTGATTCTTATGTAAAAGAAGCACAAAATATGCACTATCTAGGGGCCCCATTAAAAATTTTGTTGTCGGTACGTGTACTTGACTTTATACGACGTTGGTATTTGAGGTGTAATTCATTATTTTTCATACTTTTTACCTAGTGAGTACAGAAAAGGAAATTTTTTTTAAATAGTGTTTAATATTATCGTAACAAAGGTAAATATAGTATAATATAATTTTTCCCTCAACCTATTTTTCCTCACTCTGTTACAGATTCTATACCTATAGAGATGAATATTTTTGTTAATCTAGCAAGACATATTGCGTCAATTCTAGGACTTTTAACACCCAACTATAACGAAAAAGTTGTAAGAGATGGGCTTCACGAATGTGCAACAGGGATACGGAGAATTAATAAGGCTATTAAAATTGCTAAGACTGTTGGAGAAAAACAGCAACTTTTGGCTACATTGGGAAACATCAAGAGTTTTCGTTCCAAATTTAAAGCATTAGAAAAACGTGGAGCAGGACTTAACCTAAAAAAGGAGACTGTTAAACATCGAGTATACTGGCAAGATTCCATATCCGCTTTCGAAAGTAGAATCCGGACAGGAATTATTAGTAATCTTAAACATAAGGACCCGCGACAATTTTTAACGGACTGTCAGACTCTCTTTAAGTATAGGATTCGAAACGCACTTAAAAAAGATGAGTCAGTAAAAGTCAACGCTGCTTTCGCAGGTGAATTCGAAATTATGAAAGGAGAACAAGTTGTGAACGAGTTTAAATATTTTACTACGGCTAATGCACCTATCTATAGAAATACAGATCTAGATGAGTGGTTTGATAAGAATATTATAAAGCCGATTGTAACTGAACTAGAGGAGTTTCAGCTGCGAGACAGTGGCTGGGCTTTAAAGAGAATTATTAATTTGGGAATAAACATTAACAAGTTTAATCCTCAACTGGGCTCTTCGTATATAGAACTACCACCTCAAATAAAAAAGAAGAAAGCGTGCATTAATGTTAAAAATAATGATAACAGATGCTTTGTCTGGTCCGTAATATCGGCTTTACATCCTGCACTACGAG
Organism: Malthinus seriepunctatus; assembly: GCA_963924605.1. Taxonomy (NCBI): domain Eukaryota; kingdom Metazoa; phylum Arthropoda; class Insecta; order Coleoptera; family Cantharidae; genus Malthinus; species Malthinus seriepunctatus. Next base: position 3,993,475 of record OZ004602.1, read on the forward strand.
ATTCTGATAGAATATCATCTTACCTCCACTACTCCGATGTTCTAAAACTTAGGGGAATACAATTCCCAATGTCCATCCGACAGATACCTTCGTTCGAAAAACAGAATGATATATCTATTAATGTATACATTCTACATAAGAAAAACCATAATTATGTAACATTACCGTCATACTTAACGAACAACAAAGTAGAACGCCATGTAAATCTTCTCCTCATTCAAGATAACTATGTTGATGATGAAGAAAACTCTACACCAATTCGTTATCATTATGTATGGATTAAGAACTTATCGAGGCTCCTTTCTAAGCAACTAAGTAGTGAAAAAGGTCAAAAATATTTTTGCGATCGGTGTTTACATTACTTTAGATCTCAAGAAAAGCTAAATAATCACGTTCAAGACTGTAGTAAGATTAATGAATGTGCAGTAAAAATGCCTGTACAAGGTAATAACATACTAAAATTTAAAAACTTTAAAAACAAAGAGAAGGCTCCATTTGTCATCTATGCTGATTTGGAAAGTGTTTTGAAGCCTACGGAAGATAAAAATAAGTACCAACAGCATATTCCAGCCGCAATTGGTTATTATGTTAAATGTTCTTATGATGATTCACTATCTTTTTACCGGTCTTATAGAGGTTTGGATTGCATGACCTGGTTTGCTAATGAGCTCCAACTGTTCGCGGAAAATGTTGAAACAGTATTTTGGTGTGAATATCCTATAGATATAACGACAGAACAAGAAGAAAAATTTAGGAGAGCAACACACTGCTATATATGTAAACAAGCTTTTGAAGCAGATAGTAAAAAAGTTAGAGATCACAATCATCTGATTTATGAAAATAATTATCGAGGCCCAGCTCACGAAGATTGTAACATCAACTATAAAGATAGCCGCGTGATTCCAGTGATATTTCACAACTTAAGTGGATACGATGCTCATTTTATTATAGAAGATATTGCTTCCAGAATGCAGGGTCGTATTGATATACTTCCTATTACTAAGGAAAAATACATCTCTTTTACAAAGCACATAGACGAGTCTACAATTCAATTTCGGTGCGTAGACAGTTTTCGGTTTATGAGTTCTTCCCTGGATAAGTTGGCATCATATTTAGAAGATTTTCCTAATTTGAGGTTACAATTTTCTGAAATTACTGAAGAGAACTTCAGTATCTTAACTAAAAAAGGTATAATGCCTTACGATTTCATAGACTCTTTTGAGAAATTTAATGAAACTAGCTTACCATCTATTGAATCTTTTTATAACAAATTGAACGACAAGAGATGTTCTAGAAAATTGTATCGTAGAGCTCATCAGGTGTGGAATAAATTTAATTGTGTCAATTTGGGAGAGTACGTTGACCTTTATATGAAGACAGATATACTATTACTAGCTGATGTTTTTGAACAGTTCAGAAGTAGTTGTTTGAAAACTTATGATTTAGATCCTAGTCATTACTTCACCCTACCAGGTTTCACTTGGGATTGTATGTTGATGTATACCAAACAAGAGCTAGAGCTGCTTACGGATCTTGATAAATTTCTCTTTGTTGAACGAGGAATCCGAGGGGGTCTAAGTCAAGTGTGTTCGAAACGTCGAGCTCATGCTAACAACTGTTATATACCAAATTATAATCCCTCAAAACCAAACAGTTATCTGATGTATTTTGATATTAATAATCAATATGGTTGGGCAATGAGTCAAGCTCTCCCATATGGTGGTTTCGAATGGGTTTCTGATATTAACATTGATGTCTCTTCTATACCTGACGATTCGCCAGAAGGATATATTTTAGAAGTCGATATGCAATATCCGCAACACCTTCATGATGCTCACAAGGATCTACCTTTCTGTTCTGAACATATTGATCCGAAGACCGGAAAGCCACCAGCTACCACAGCCCAAGTGACAAAGTTGATGGCCACTCTACATTCAAAACAGAAATATATAATTCACTATCGTGCACTAAAACAAGCTCTAAAACATGGTTTGAAAATAACAAAGACACATAGAGTTCTGAAATTCAAACAATCAACATGGCTTAAGACATACATTGATCTAAATACTGAACTACGCAAAAAAGCTAAAAATGAGTTTGAAAAGAATCTATTTAAACTTATGAACAACGCAGTGTTTGGGAAAACTATGGAAAATATAAGAAAGAGGGTAAATATACGTCTTTTAACAAAATGGAAAGGAAGATATGGAGCTGAGTCTATGATTTCGAAACCTGAATTTAAAACCTGCACTGTATTTAATGAAAATCTAGTAGCAATAGAATTAAAGAAACTTCAAATTTTTTTGAATAAACCAATTTACGTTGGAATGAGCATTCTTGATCTAGCTAAAACAACAATATATGACTTTCACTACGAGTATATGAAGAATACTTTTGGAGATGAATGCTCGGTGCTTTACACGGATACAGATTCACTAATTTATGAAATTCATAACCAAGATCCATATGAAGTTATGAAACGAGATTGCTACCAACATTTCGATACATCGGATTTTGTTGAAAATAATTGTTACGGAATACCGCGAGTGAACAAAAAAGTTTTAGGAAAAATGAAAGATGAGAATTCAGGGGTGCCAATGACTGATTATATTGGTTTGAGATCTAAATTATATACAATAAAAAACGTCGCTACAAAAGATGAAATTGAAATTTTAAGAAAAAAGTTACAAGTAGAAGATTATGATGATGATGAAATCCAAGAAATTATACATAATTATAATATAACGAAAAAGTCAAAAGGAGTTAAAAAATTGGTTGTGCAAACTAAAATAACTTATGAGGACTATGTAAAGTGTTTAGAAAATTATGAAGAAAAGCATGTACATCAAAACTTAATTCACTCAAGTAAACATAATGTCTATTCAATAACGCAACAGAAGATTGCTCTCAGCCCGCATGATGATAAACGATACCTCATACCTGGATCATATGAAACATTACCGTGGGGGCATTATACCATCTGTACAACTGATGATTTCACAGATGATATTCCTACCTCAGGGAAAAGAAAGTGTGAAGGATTTGACTCGATACCTTACAAATGTAAAAAACTATGTGTAGAATAATGAGAAGCGATGTTGCTGTTAAATTTTTTCTATACAATATTGTACATGATTTATAAATTAGTAATATTTTTTTATTAATAATTGTTTGTGTAATTAAAGTTAATAAATAAATTGTAAACAAAATAATGACTTTAAATAACTCTACCACTTAAAATCTCATTCTAACGGTGGTTAGAATTTGTCTATGGCAAATTACCACATATCTTAACCATCAGGGATAAGGAAGTCAAACATATTAGATTTAAAAGCAGGGTTAGTAGAATGAGGCCGTTTGAATGAGAGGTCTTAAAAGCCACCACCACCCTTTGAGTGATTGTCCGCTTTTGCAATTTTGGTCTTACCAACACTCAGGGAGTTGATACGCAGCCCTAAGGCCCTATAGGTCGCCTCTCATCCTCTTTATACCATTGAGGAGCCTCACTGTTATTATTAGCAAATGGAAGGTTAAAGGTGGTAGGATGTAGTTATAATGAACATACTTTTATAACTTCTAATAAAAGTGAAAGAAGAGGCTCAAAATTAAAGATTATAAATTTAAAAATTGCTACTATTTCAACACTAGCTCAAACCGTTTTTATTTAATATAAAAAATTAATCATTTCCTTGTACTTTTGAGGGGGTTGCAACTTTTTAAGGGAAGATTTTATAACTTAGATAACTTGAGGTAAATCAATCCTAGTATTTAGGTTTTTTATACTCCTTAATATTCAAACAAATCCTGTATAGAGAATATTTCAATATCTAAACCCACAAATAACATTTCAGGGAAAAATTAAATTAATGTGATAAAAATAAAGCCAATAAACAATTGAGAAAAATTTAAAAAATTAAACACAGGTCTTCTATTACTTCACTAACAGACCTTACCTTGAAATTTTTGTTTTACACGATTATTGGTTACACCACTGTTTCCACTACACAACTAAAAACATTATAATAATTATGTGAGTGCATTTTGTTACGAAAAATGCAAACGTAGTATTTTTAAACCAGTCGAATCCTGCTTAAAAATATGAATCATCAAGGACAGCTTCATGTTTCAATCGACAAGTGCTAGGTGTTATAATAATGAATGTATTTTTTATTTATTTTTATGAATTATTATGTAATTAATTAGTTATGAAAGTTTTAAATACTAAAATTTCAATATAAATCATATAAATGGTTGCAATTTTAAAATGTCTGTTATAAGTGTTTCACTACCTTGTATTAAATAGGTGTTGGATCGACAGTTAATTGAAAAGATTATCTTAAAACTGCTTTGCATTAAACATTTTGGCTTTCTTAGTTGAATATTTTTAAAATTTAAACAAATATTCAAAAAACAACTGAAAAGATTTTTTAAAATGAACAAATTACTTGAATAAACTATCTCTGTTTTCATTTTAATCCTGTTATAAGTGTTTAACCACCCCGTATAAACCTCATTCAAAATTTTGGTATACATTTTAAGTAATATTTTTTTTTTTTTTGTATAACAATGTATAGAAATAATTTTTAAAGAACTTCTTGATTGAAGAATTGATTAAAACTGAAAGCTGTAAAGTTGAAGAAATTTTCTCAGAATTCTTATTAGAATTTTTAATTAGTAAGCAATATGACTCAACATTATTTAGTATTATTACTCACGACATTCTTTTGTAATTATGCTAGGAGTGCATTAATGTGACCTATTTTTTCATGAATTACTTTAATTAGAACAACAATATGATTCACACATTCTTTCAAAATTAAATGAGTCATTAAAATTTAATGAAAATAAAAAATATTTCTGTTTTTATTTTAATCCTGTTATAAGTGTTTGACCACCCCGTATAAACCTCAATCAAAATTTTGGTATACATTTTAAGTAATATTTTTTATAACAATGTATAGAAATAATTTTTTTTAAAGAACTTCTTGATTGAAGAATTGATTAAAACTGAAAGCTATAAAGTTGAAGAAATTTTTTCATAATTGTTATTAGAATTTTTAATTAGTCAATATGACTCAACATTCTTTCGTATTATTACTCACGACATTCTTTCGTAATTATGCTGGGAGTGCATTAATGTGACCTTCTATTTCTTCATGAATTAATTTCTTGCAAATAATATTTTATTGTACCTTTAATTAGAACAACAATATGATTCACACATTCTTTCAAAATTAAATGAGTCATTAAAATTTAATTAAAATGTAAATATTTTAAGAAGAAATTACTTGAATAAACTATTTCTGTTTTCATTTAATCCTGTTATAAGTGTTTGACCACCCCGTATAAACCTCATTCAAAATTTTGGTATACATTTTAAGTAATATTTTTTATAACAATGTATAGAAATAATTTTTTTAAGAACTTCTTGATTGAAGAATTGATTAAAACTGAAAGCTATAAAGTTGAAGAAATTTTCTCATAGTCAGCAATATGACTCAACATTCTTTCGTATTATTACTCACGACATTCTTTCGTAATTATGCTAGGAGTGCATTAATGTGACCTTATATTTTTTCATGAATTAATTTCTTGGAAATAATACTTTATTGTAACTTTAATTAGAACAACAATATGATTCACACATTCTTTCGAAATTAAATGAGTCATTAAAATTTAATTAAAATGTAAATATTTTAATAGACAGCTAAACATACAGCTAACCAGACAGCTAGACAGCTAAACAGACAGCTAAACAGACAGCTAGACAGTTAGACAGACAGGCAGACAGCGGTATTTGAAATATTGGTGTCTGTCTGTCTATCTACCTGTTTCTGACTATCTGACTGTTTCTCTTAAGATGAAATCTTTTTGGTACGTGCGCAGTGTTTAAATTCAAGTAGGGAAATGTAAAATATAATTACAGATAACAGCTCCTTAGTATACAAAAAGATTATGAAGTTCTAGTATTAATTTACTATTAATTTTAAAACTTAAAACAAAAGCAAGTTCGGATATGGCTTGAGAGGATATTTAAATATCTAAACCCACAATCTACAGAGTGGTTTTGAAATATACGTATACAGGATGAATCCTAACGTACGGATCAAACTGATAGGGCACCTAAAGGGGACCAAAATATAATTTTTTTTTAAGTAAACTTTTAATCAAAATCGAATAACAACAAAGTTACATGGGTTTTAAGTTCTTATAAATTAATGCCCACCTATTGAGTACCGCTGAGCATATCCAAATAACCTATTTAATTTCTAACATTTGATTAATTTTGACTGATTTTGACGTACATGATTGAATTAAATAAATCAGTGGTTTCCAATAAGTGAGCACCCAAGCTGAGTATTTTAAAGAACAATTTAAATAAGCATAACTTTCATATTATAAAAATTTTACTAAAATTTTAACTGAACTTCGTTTAAATGATTCTCACATATTCCAAATTTGAATTCAAAACGTAAGTCATTACTCTATTTTTAATAAAAATGCTCAGGTTTACAAAAACTTAAAACCCATGTAACTTTGTTGTTATTCGATTTTGATTAAAAGTTTATTTAAAAAAAAAATTATATTTTGGTCCCCTTTAGGTCCCCTATCAGTTTGATCCGTACGTTAGGATTCACCCTGTATATTGATATCTACTGTAGACTATGTAAAGTTAATAACATCAGCAAATTTTTTTCTTTTTAGAGAAAATGTTCTCCAAGTCATAAAAAAAATAGTGTTAAAATTTAACCCGCACTTCTCTTATATTCCTTAATATTCAAACAAATCCCGTATAGAGAGAATATTTCAATATCTAAACCCACAAATAACATTTCAAAGTAAAAATAAAATTAATGTGATAAAAATAAAGCCAATAAACAATTGAGAAAAATTTAAAAAATTAAACATAGGTCTTCTGTTACTTCACTAACAGACCTTACCTTGAAATTTTTATTTTACACGATTATTGGTTACACTACTGTTTCCACTACACAACTAAAAACATTATAATAATTATGTGAGTGCATTGTTACGAAAAAATGCTAACGTAGTATTTTAAACCAGTTGAAATCCTACTTAAAAAATATGAATCATCAAGGACAGCTTCATGTTTCAATCGACAAGTGCAAGGTGTTATAATAATGAATTTATTTTCAAATTATTACAAACTGCTCACAAAATTGAAATCGTTGAAATTCACAATTTCTTTTTAAAAATCAAATTGTACTATAGTACATTTTTGTGAATAAAGTGAAACTATCTGCTTTGAGTTAGGTACACAATGGCTTTTGTTATAGGTAAGCACCCCAACCTTGCCTTAGGCGCTTCTTATTGAAAAAATACTCTATACCTACTTAGCTTTCTTTCTAAATATATAAATTTAATTCCTCTGAAACAGATTTTTACAGCACAAATTGAATTTAGGTCCGAGGTACAACGTACATGGGATGCTGTATCTTGATCCTACATCGATGATTTTTTAGAGATTAAAAAAAATACTAGAAAGAATAAAGGTACAAACTTGAAAAGCATGTACAATAATTAAAAAAAAGATTAGGTTCCCTACCTGTAACTAATAAAATACTTTTTCGAGAACTGCTTCTCGAGCAATTAAAACATTAATTAAGATATTAACGAGTATTGAAAGAGTGATTAAAAAACTTAGAATGGAAGATCGTACTTGTACTTACAGGTATTTCTACCTAATATCTATCCTTTCTCGAGTTGTAGATGTACTAGGATCAGAAAGCTTCCAATAAAACAGTACTTCGACAACACAAAACAAAAAATTTCATTAAAATTTTTAAAATATTAAGAAATAATTAATCTCATTTAAATGGTTTCAATTTTAAAACGTCTGTTATAAGTGTTTTACCACCTTGTATTAAATAGGTGTTGGGTCGATAGTTAATTGAAAAGACTATCTTAAAAACTGCTTTGTAATAAACATTTTGGCTTTCTTAATTGAATATTTTTAAAATTTAAACAAATATTCAAAAACAATTGAAAGGATTTTTTAAAATGAACAAAGTACACTTGAATAAACTTTTTTCTGTTTTCATTTTAATCCTGTTATAAGTGTTTGACCACCCCGTATAAACCTCATTCAAAATTTTGGTATACATTTTAACCCTACGCATAAGGTGGGTATTTTTTACCCATGCGTACTTTTAAAGTATTGCGAATGCGAATTTTAACAATGCCTATTTATTTTATTTTTAAGTATTTTTAAATTTCCTCTTAGATATGTCTACCTTGATATGTTGTTTTTAGATATATTTGAACAAATTAGTACTAGGCCCTTAACACTTTTGAAAAAAGATGTTTTTCTTTTTTTAACCGCAGAAGCATAAGGTGGATATTTTCTACCCATACGTGTTTAACGTATGTTTATACATAGAATCTCTTTCTGACCGTTTTTTCATTTTTGAATATTTTACAAAAAACGTAATTCTCTATCTAACGCCACTAATTTTATTAACTTCTACCGAGCAGGACCGGAGTTATGATTTTTTGAATGTTGAATTTTTTAAAAATATATCATTTATTATGTAATTACTATTATGAAAATTAAAAAAGAGTTAGATAGCCAAAATATAAGGCTTTCGTCCTAACTTAATCAATTTTAAAAATAGTTTCAAAATTTACTTTTTAGATTCCAAAATTGGTCAAAATTTTGAAATAAATTTTCTCAAAATCTATTGCGGCCGTTTTTTTATTTTTAGGTATGTTATAGACATCGTTGTTCTCTATCGAACGCCGTTTATTTTATTAACTGGTATGGAACAGGACCGGAATTTTAAATTTTTTGAAAGTCAAAATTTTAAAAAGGTTCTCATTTCTTGTGTAATAAAAATGAAAGCTTTAAAATTGACAAATGTATCAATCCCATGAATATCTACTATCTCACACTATTTTCTGAGAATATAACGCTTCCGGATGAACCGGAAATTACAAAAATATTAAATTTTTTAGAAACATCCTGTATATTTTTTAATATTTTGAAAGCAAGTAAAATTAACTATCTGATGATACCAAACACTTTATACTTTACTTCCGTTTTAGTCCTAACTTAATCAATTTTTAAAATAGTTTCAAAATTTACTTTTTAGATGTCAAAATTGGTTAAAATTTTGAAATAAATTTTCTCAAAATCTATTCCGGTAGTTTTTTTATTTTTAGGTATGTTATTGACATCGTTGTTCTCTATCGAACGCCGTTTATTTTATTAACTTGTATGGAACAGGACCGGAGTTTTTAATTTTTGAAAGTCAAAATTTTAAAAAGGTTCTCATTTCTTGTGTAATAAAAATGAAAGCTTTAAAATTGACAAATGTATCAATCCCATGAATATCTACTATCTCACACTATTTTCTGAGAATATAACGCTTCCGGATGAACCGGAAATTACAAAAATATTAAATTTTTTAGAAACATCCTGTATATTTTTTAATATTTTGAAAGCAAGTAAAATTAACTATCTGATGATACCAAACACTTTATACTTTACTTCCGTTTTAGTCCTAACTTAATCAATTTTTAAAATAGTTTCAAAATTTACTTTTTAGATGTCAAAATTGGTTAAAATTTTGAAATAAATTTTCTCAAAATCTATTCCGGTAGTTTTTTTATTTTTAGGTATGTTATTGACATCGTTGTTCTCTATCGAACGCCGTTTATTTTATTAACTTGTATGGAACAGGACCGGAGTTTTTAATTTTTGAAAGTCAAAATTTTAAAAAGGTTCTCATTTCTTGTGTAATAAAAATGATAGCTTTAAAATTGTCAAATGTATCAATCCCATGAATATCTACTATTTCACACTATTTTCTGAGAATGTAACGCTTCCGGTTGAACCGCAAATTACAAAAATATCAAATTTTTTAGCTATCTGATGATACCTACCAAACACTTTATACTTTACTTCCGTTTTAACCGAAAATGGAAATATGGATTAAAAATTTCATGGTATGACCACATCGAAGTTTTTGAATTAAAATAGCATTATGCAAGCAAAGTAATTTTTCATAGTAGTACTTAAACGTTATTAACTTATAATAACGCCGCCGAGTACTTTTCACCCACCTTATGCTTAGGCGTAGAAAATAGTTGTACTTATGCCTCGTAGGGTTAAGTAATATTTTTTGTAACCATGTATAAAGATAAATTTTTAAAGAACTTCTTGATTGAAGAATTCGTTAAAACTGAAAACTATAAAGTTATTCCTTCCCTTATCTTACAAAATTAATTTATCTTATAAAATTTTATGTTCCTGTTATTTGTGTTGAACTAACAAAAAAAAAACAAACGATACTAGTAGACAAAAAGTATTAAAATCAAAGAAAATTAGTTCAATTTTAACTTACAATTAATTAGTCCAGTGCTGAAGTTGTTACCACAAAGTTAGGAAATATTCATAAGGCTGATGATGATTGTAGCACAAACAAACAATAATATTCAAAAATTTAAATCATTTGGATATTTACTTTTCAACAATAAAACGATGCTCTCTAAAAATTTTAAGGTGTTAAGAAACACTAACACTTAACTTTAAGAAATTTAACAAAACGGAAACAATGATCTGATGCTCTCAGTTCTAGTATTTTTTCTACTATAAATTATAAAAGGAAAATATATAAGTTTATGCTTGAAAAATGTAATTTCAGCACTATTTATAAATAACTAATAGTACTTACAAGGTTAAAACAGGGATTAAAATTCACAGAGTAAATGAAGTATATTTTACAAGAGATGAAACAAGTTGTTTGGCTTATATAAAATTATAAACAATTTAAAATTAATTTTTTAATATTAGTGACATTATTACTCTTTAAATCAAACGATTCATTTTTATAAATAAAATGAAAATTTTTAATGGTTGACAAAGTTAGCATTCATCGTACGATTGATTTGATTTAACTGAATATACCTTGACTTTAAATTTTATAGTAAAAATTCTTACAATTAAATTTTTGTAAAGTTAGCACATTCCACGTTTATAAACAACATAAAAATGTACTTTAAAGAAACTGTTGAGTATAAATTTCTGTAAAAGGAGATATTCCATTTAATAATTTTTCCAGAACCGAACTTGATTTCTTTTAAGTTAAAAATGAATAGGGAAGTTTCTTAAAATTAAAACGTTTCTTAAAATTTAAACAGTATTTAATTGTTTGTTAGTTGTTTATTATGTTTCAAAATTTGAAGGAGTTATTTTAATTTACCTAAATGAACCTTTGCGTTTCATTATGGAAATTAACATGGAGAATGGTGCCGACAGACAGGCAGACGGCGTTATTGAAATATTAGTGTGTCTATCTGATTTTTATGAATGTGATGTAATCAATTACGTTTTTAACATTAAATTTTAGCACTTGAAGTTACCAATTTGTGTATGTTCGAAAACGCTATCGCTGTCATTACTACAGTGCATTTAGCATTAGACCCGGGACTAACTCACATAAAGCTGAAACCTTCGCTATGGTGTAGTACTTACAGCCCTTAGTATATAGTACTAAAAGTCCCCAATTTATAAGACTCGGATATCGGATATACCATTTCTCACTTACGAAGGCCTGGCCTCCCAAAAGTTGAAAGAATTTACCAATTTGCGCTGTCATCTCATATGTAATTTTCCCTACTTGATTTTAACACCTTGCGAATGTATCAAGAAGCTGTCATGATTAATTTTAGTTTACTTATCAAAAATAAAATATTTTCATTTTTAATTAAATTAACATCAAGGTCAATTTCTTATTATGAAAAAGAATGTCATGATTTTTTGTTATTATAAAACGCTAAATTATTTATTGTAAAAAATGCAAGGTCAACTACATTAAATTTTCTAATTACTAACTTAAACTTTCCATTTTAACATTTAACAATCGGATATCGGATATCGGATAATATTTAACAATCGTATACAATTTTTCATTTCTCAATTACGAAGTCTCGTCAGTCTCCTAAAAGTTGAAAGCCCCCTTTGAACGCTTACGCTCGTAGGACCCCCCACCTGTGATTCAGTTCGCACGTTTACAGTCATTTTGACATCCCACTTTCCCACCAACGTTGAGTACCATTTTTAATTTTTTCCCACCTTTCTTTAAACTGGTATCCTCTCCCGTCCCCACTCCAGCGCACGTGATCATTTTCTGAGAGGGTTGCGCAAACCGTACTGCGCAGGAGTCATGTGAGTCGCTTCTGCGCATGTGCGGTGGGAACAAAAAATTTCCCAAACGAACCTTAGCAATTTCCCATGTTAATTTCCATAAGAAATGCGCTAGAACCCGTGTTGCCTATCTACTCTCATCAGTCATGGTTCGGAGATTTTGCTTTTGACGCCGTCACGTCTCCGGTCAGTCAAATAAAATATCGTCGACAACGATATTTTTATAAATCCTTTTATAATTGAAGGTAAATGACGGATACATGACTGATGTGTGTGAATCGTGCTGTCCGTCAAAATAAAATCACAAAAAATTTGACTGACCGGAGACGTGACGTGACGGATCAATCTCGGTTGTGTGGGAATAGACCTTAAGGTCTATTCACACACAACTGTTAAATCATTATTTCTTATATAAACCTCTTGCAAATGGCACTTTATTTATTTTTCTGTGTTGTGATCTCATGATTAATTGATTTTGAACTTTTAGATACACGTGGTGAGTCTCCTGCCCAACTAGTAAACAACGTGATGGACTCCTAGTTTCTGATCACAGCAAAAAGTAGGCTCTAATTACGATAGCGCTCAGAATCGCAGCACAATTCACCCTTGTGGAATTGTAACTTGTGATGAGCAGTTATGGTGTTATGTACTTCCAAGGAAGGTAGTTTAAAGTATTAAAAAAAAAGCTTTGCTGCATTGAAGTAAGTAAGCATAAGTGAATTCTGTTTTTAATATTAATTATTTTATTCATGTCAGTCGTTGAATCAATTTCTACAGCATTGCATGTATAAATTAGAATGCAAATCCATAGTAATCTGATGTTTGAAATTTGATTCTCTTCAACATCCTGTATAATGCAGCGATAAGCATTTAACTTGGATAATAATAAACTTTGTAAAAAGAAAATTAAAATAAACAAAAATGGCTCATAACATTACATTACATCTACACATAGATACAAAAGATCACTTTGTATCTATTATAGTAAATAATTATAGTAAATATTTCGTAATTCATTTCAGTCTTCCTTCAAATTTCGAGTTGTAAAGATCGTTCGTAAAGTGCCCTGTATACCAGAATAATTCCAAGAATTAATGAATCGAGGGTTACAAGAAAATTAACCAAGATTACTGTAAGTACTTTTTGTCTTCTTAAGGATATGTAAAGTGTAAAGAGATATTTTGCAAATGCATAATAAGTATTTTTAGAGTTAATGATTTTTTAAGTTTTGGACTATTTGCTAAACGGGCTTCAGTTAATAAACTTCTTACTTTATGTAACATATCTCTTAACAATTAAACATTAAACTAATTTAAATTATTATGTAAATTCATAGTAATCTGATACTGCATTTCTTCAAAAATAATGTAGCGATAAGCATTTAACTTAAGTAATAATAAAGTTGTAAAAATAAAATTAAAATTAATAAAAATGGATCTTATAACATTACAATTTTTATGAATCACTTTGTGTTTATTATAGTAAATATTTCGTAATTTGTTTCAGTTTTCTACGAACATTCGAGTTGTAAAGATCGCTCGTGAAGTGCCCTCTATACCAAAATAAATCCATCGGTTAATGAATCGAGGATTACAAGAAATTTAACAAAGATTAATGTGAGTACTTTTTGTCTTTTTAACCGCTTAAGGAGCAGCAACGTACAGTCAGCCTCGCAATTATTGGCCACTCTGGCTATAGCCAACAACGACAAAAGGGCAGAAGGCGAGTTTTTAATTTAGTTTTTTTCTCAAAATCGGCTAGGTCCTTTTTTTAAATTTTTGGATATGTTATTGACATTATAGTTCTTAATCGAACGACACTTCTTTCATTTCATAATTTTTCCAGGACCGAACTTAAGAGTTTTTTTAAGTTAACATTTTAAATATACATCAGTTCTTTTGTAATTAAAATGAAAATTTGAAAGTTTAAAACATGCCTTTTTGGCTAAAGTCGTTATTAGGATGTAGAATAAGTAATTTTAATTCATAAAATAAAATGCGTTTTTTGTAAAAAAAAAAAAAAAAAAAAAAAGATAACTTAAAGCAGTTAAGGGTGTGGTGTGTAAGTGTAGAGATATTTTGCAAAAACATAATAAGTATTTTTAGAGTTAATAATTTCTTAAGTTTTGGGCTATTTCCAAAACGGGCTTTAGTTAATAAACTTCTTAGTTTATGAAAAATATCTCTTAACAATTAAACATTTACCTAATTTAAATTATTATGTAAATCCAGGGTAATCTGATACTTTATTTCTTCAAAAGTAATGTAGCGATAAGCACTAGACTTGGGTAATAAACTTTGTAAAAAGAAAATTGAAATAAATAAAAATGGATCATAACATTACATTTTTGATGAATCACTCTGTGTCTATTATAGTAAATATTTCGTAATTTGTTTCAGTTTTCCACGAACATTCGAGTTGTAAAGATCGCTCGTGAAGTGCCCTATATACCAGAATAATTCCAAGGATTAATGAATCGAGGATTACAAGAAAATTAACCAAGATTACTGTAAGTACTTTTTGTCTTTTTAAGGGTATGTAAGGTGTAAGAGATATTTTGCAAATGCATACTAAGTATTTTTAGAGTTAATGATTTTTTAAGTTTTGGGCTATAAACGGACTTCAGTTAATAAACTTCTAACTTTTTGAAAAATATCTCTTAACAATTAAGCATTTAACCAATTTAAATTATTATGCAAATCGGTAGTAATGTGATGTTTGAAATTTGATTCTCTTCAACATCCTGTATAATGTAAATTTTGTAAAAAGAAAATAAAAATAAATAAAAATGAGTCATAACATTACATTTTTAATGAATCACTTTGTGTCTATTATAGTAAATATTTCGTAATTTGTTTCAGTTTTACCTGAACTTTCTAGTTGTAAAGATCGCTCGTGAAGTGCCCTCTATACCAGAATAATTCCAAGGATCAATGAATCGAGGATTACAAGAAAATTAATAAAGATTAATGTGAGTACTTTTTGTCTTTTTAAGGGTGTGTAACGTGTAAGAGATATTTTGCAATATGCAATAAGTATTTTTAGAGTTACTAATTTCTTAAGTTTTGGGCTACTTGCAAAACGTACTTCAGTTATATATAATAAACTTCTTACTTTATGTAAAATATCTATTAACAATTAAACATTTAGGTAATTTAAATTATTATGTAAATTCATAGTAATTCTAATACGCGCTAATTTGTTTCAGTTTCAAACCAACGTTCGACTTCGTAAGATGGTCCTTTAACTGCGTGCGTGCGTTTTGGCCCCACAACAAGAGGATTACTAGAAATTTTAATGGACTGAGATGAAGTTATTGTAAGTATAATTTTCTCAAAGAGCTTTCGAGATATTTGTGAGCAATTTCAGGGTGTAACCAAAATGCTCGAACAAACTTTTAGCATATCATATCTACTTAAAATTAGAACACCCGTATTTTTTTCTTCAATTCCTAATTTTTATTGCACAGTTAAATGTAGAATTTGATTCTCTAAACTCTTTAGTATTGCTACGAAGTACAGAAAATCAAATTATATTAAACATACAGGGTATTAAAAAAAGCATTCACAACTTTAAGACCGTGTAGTACGCATTCAAATGAGTAAAAAGTTATAATTGAGGGGTGCCCAATAGTTCATACTTTTCGAGTTACGGCCACAACTCAAAATGTATGAACTACTGAACACCCCTCAATATAACTTTTTCTACTCATTTTAATGCGTACAGAGGGGTGTCCAATAGTTCATACTTTTCGAGTTACGGCCACAACTCAAAAAGTATGAACTACTGAACACCCCTCAAAATAACCTTTTCTACTCATTTTAATGCGTACAGAGGGGTGTCCAATAGTTCATACTTTTCGAGTTACGGCCACAACTCAAAAAGTATGAACTACTGAACACCCCTCAATATAACCTTTTCTACTTATTTTAATGCGTACAGAGGGGTGTCAAATAGTTCATACTTTTTGAGTTGTGGTCACAAAAAAGTATGAAGTATTGCAAACCCCTTAATATAACTTCTGTTACTCAATTTTATGTATATTACACGCTCTTAAAGTAGTGAATGCTTTTTTTAAAAACCATGTATAAATTAAGCATATTTTTATTGATTATAAAAATTTCAATTAACTTTTTTTTTAGAAACTGTCTCGTACTACCATAATATAGAATCTGCAGATTCTTCCAACTTAATTTTATTGATTAGAATTACTTGCAACTGGGTGATCCCAATTTAGATGAATTTACTTTCTTCAAAAATTATTTGTTGAACTAATCACGTATTTTTCATTTATTTACTTAACGATTTTTACTTTTTTTCTTCTTAAATCTTAAACACCTTATTTCTTAAAATAATGATATATTCTAAATTAGATACAATTTTTAATTGAACAATTTTTATTAATGTTGAAGCGGTATATCATAGCAGTTTCTTGAAGCATTTTGCTCACACCCTGTATTTTAAATTACTAATTTATTTTGCAAATTAAAATTAATTAATTGAAAATAATCATCGGTTGTCTAAAGCATAGAAAACATTAAAACATCTCTCATTTTATTTCAGCAGACGTTCGATCTTTTGATTTGGAAAGATGATCTGGTAACTGCAGTGCCTTTTGGTCCACCTGAAGAGGATTACAAGAAAACTGAATGAAACCAAGTTGAAGTTATTTTACCTAAGTTTATTTTCTCACTGGGCGTTCGAGATATTTTGAATCGAAATACGTATTTTTTATTATTGGTTACTAAAAATTAATTAATTGTAAATAATCATTGGGCGATTAATACTAAAATTTAAGAAGCAAAAGTCCTTTTGACGATTCAGTTTGTGCCCTTAGGTACATAAAACTACGACATTTCTAAATTAGTTTCAGGTGACCTTTGACGCGGAAAGATGCTTTCCTTCATCACACCGACAGTGCCTTTCGGTTTTGGCCCCAACATGAGGATGAGGATGAGGATTAGGATGGACGGTTGGACGATCCCCAACATGAGGATGGACGAGGATTAATTTATTTTTGATTTGTTTCACGTTTTATTTCAAATAGAAGGGTAGCTACACCTCTCGATTAGTTTTTTTTAAATTAATTTTTTTTCAATTTAAATTCATTGCTTGCTTAGGAGGGTAGCTACCCCTCTATACTGGTCATCGCTACGGATGACGTAGCAGCTAGGTAAGTTGCTTCCAACAGCTCTTCTCCACGTTAAAGAGAGCGCGAGGGGAAGCAACCTTTAAGACTACTGCGAGTTGTCCTCGAACTGGTCGGAGGTTGTTCCTCTTTCGTGGTCTCTAATGTGGTGATGGGCGTGGGCTCCATGTAGCAATGTGGGTGTGCGTTGGCGCCGGGCGGGGAGGGGTAGGTGGGAGGGGGGTCGGCGGTCCCCTCCCCCCTACCCCTCCCCGCCCGGCGCCAACGCACATGCGCACTCCTACACGGAGTCTACGCGCATGCGCATTAGATACTAAGGGGGAGGAGCAACAACCGACAATTTCGAGGACAACCCCCAGTGGTGGAGGGGGGTGCCACCCCTCGTACTCTCTCGGACAAGGTGCAGGGTTGAAGCGACGCCACCTACCTAGCAGCTACCCGATAAGCAGCCATTACCAGTTTTAATATTAATTAATATTTTGTAATTATGTATTATGTCTTGTGGGCCACCGCTTGATGAGCCGAACTCCTCAAGCGATGACTTCTCAAGCTTTATTTGTTACAGTTATTTCTTTCCAAATCTAACGAGGGGTGGACTTGTTGCAGCCCAAGCCATGGGCTGCAACCTTTAATCTTTTTTTTAATGGTATAGCTATTTTTATAATTTTTAATTTCTGCTGCATACATCGATTAGGACACAGACTGAATCATTAAAGGGACTTTTATGTCTCTTCAATCTCGCTTGGGTGATCTACTAAGCGTTGGCCCGTCAATCAATAATAAATTGTTTACAAATAATTAGTTTTAAATTTGTATAATTAATTAATTAATTACTAGTATATTATTGTTATTTTCTTGTGTACATAATTATATTAAATATACGTTTTATAATATACTTTTGTGTATTTTTCGTTTTAATAAATAGTAAGTAAACTGATGTAAATCTTGACATTTTTTCCCAAGAAAACAGCACTCTTGGAGTCCTTAAGAATCTTCTCTCCATACTCTTCTTAATTTTCAATTAACTTTGGATTTTAAAAGCAAAAAGTAAATTTGTTGAAGACAAATGAAGTCTTAATACATAAGACAATAAATTCCAGCTGGCTAAACCTGCAATGCAAAGACTTCTTCTTTGCTTGTGTGAAATGAGATGACAGAGGCAGAGGAGATTGCTCTATGAGATTAAATAACAGATGAGTATGAC
Source organism: Malthinus seriepunctatus (assembly GCA_963924605.1). NCBI lineage: Eukaryota > Metazoa > Arthropoda > Insecta > Coleoptera > Cantharidae > Malthinus > Malthinus seriepunctatus. Next base: position 4,011,997 of record OZ004602.1, read on the forward strand.
AGCTGATATTAAAAGAGAGAGCTATAGAGGGAGAGACAGATATAAAGATAGAAAAATAGAGGAAGTTAGAGATAGATAAACAGATGGATAAAATGAGATAAAAACATAGTAAAATAGAGGGACTTAGAGATAGATTCAGAGATAAGGAGATAGATAAAGAGACTGATGAAATGAGAGAAAAACATAGTAAAATAGAGGGAGTTTAGAGATAGATACAGAGATAAGGAGATAGAGATGGGTGAAATGAGAGAAAAGCATAGTAAAATAGAGGAAGATAGAGATAGGTAAACAGGCATATACAGAGACTGATGAAATGAGCTAAAAACATAGTTAAATAGAGGGAGTTAGAGGTAGATAAACAGACATATTCAGAGACTGATGAAATGTGATAAAAAAATAGTAAAATAGAAGGAGATAGAGATAGATACAGAGATAAAGAGACTGATGAAATGAGATAAAAACATAGTAAAATAGAGGGAGTTATGGATAGATACAGAGACAGAGATAAGGAGATAGATAAAGAGACTGATGAAATGAGATAAAAACATAGTCAAATAGAGGAAGATAGAGATAGGTAAACAGGCATATACAGAGACTGATGAAATGAGCTAAAAACATAGTAAAATAGAGGGAGTTATAGATAGATACAGAGATAAGGAGATAGATAAAGAGATTGATGAAATGAGATAAAAACATAGTAAAATAGAGGGAGTTATAGATAGATACAGAGACAGAGATAAGGAGATAGATAAAGAGACTGCTGAAATGAGATAAAAACATAGTAAAATAGAGGGAGTATAGATACAGAGATAAGGAGATAGATAAAGAGACTGTTGAAATGAGCTGAAAACATAGTAAAATAGAGAGTTATAGATAGATACAGATAAGGAAATAGATAAAGAGACTGATGAAATGAGATAAAAACATAGTAAAATAGAGAGAGATCAGGTGACAGATAAAGAGACATATAAGGAGAGAGTTAGAGAGAAAGATAAGAAGCAGGTAAGGTAAGATAAAGAGACACATAAAAGTAGATAGAAAGAGCAGATAAAGAGCCAGATAAAGTGAGATAGACAGAGCAGTTAAGTTGACAGATAAGGAGAGAGATAAGGAGCAGATAAGGTAACAGATATAGAGAGACAGAAGGAGCAGATAAGGAAACAAATAAAGAGACAGATAAAGAGAGATAGGAAGAGCAGTTAAGTTGACAGATAAGGAGAGAGAGAACGAGCAGATACAGTGACAAGACTCCCTGCCCTGGGAGTTCGCCTTCTCTGTCACCTTCTCTGCTCCTTCTCTCTCTTCTGTCTCTTATTCTGTTACTTACTTATCTGCTCCTTCTATCTCTTATCTCTCTCCTTATCTCTCTCCTTATCTGTCTCTTTTTCTGTCAACTTAACTGCTCTTTCTATCTCGCTTTATCTGTCTCTCTATCTGCTCTTTCTATCTCTCTTTATATGTCTCTTTATTTGTTACCTTATCTGCTCCTTATCTTTCTCTTTATCTGTCTCCTTATCTGTCTCTTTATCTGTCACCTTATCTGTCTCCTTATCTCTCCTTATTTGTCTCTTTTTCTGTCAACTTAACTGCTCCTTCTGTCTCTCTTTATCTGTCTCTTTATCTGCTCCTTCTATCTCTTTTTATGTGTCTCTTTATCTGTTACCTTATCTGCTCCTTATCTTTCTCTTTATCTGTTACCTTATCTGCTCCTTATCTCTCTCCTTATTTGTCTCTTTTTTAGTCAACTTAACTGCTCTTTCTCTCTCACTTTATCTGTCACTTTATCTGCTCCTTATCTGTCTCCTTCTGTCCTTCCTTATCTGTCCCCTTATCCGATACTTTATCTGTTTCTCTCAGTCTGTCTCCTTATCTCAATATTAATCTTTGTCTTTCTCTATTTTGCTATCTTAATATCTCATTTCCATAGTCTCTTTATCTGTCTCCTTATCTCTATATCTATCTTTATATCGCATTTCATTTGTTTACTTATCTCTATATCTATCTCTGTATCTATCTTTATTTTCTATCTTTATACCGCATTCCATCACCCTCTTATTTTGTTTTCTTATCTATCATTTGTTTCCTTATCTCTAAATATATCTCTCTATCCATCTACTTTTTCTATCTTTCTATCGCATTCCATATGTCTCTTTATCTGTCTTCGTATCTCTATTTTTGTTTTTATCTCATTTCATCAGTCTCTGTATATGCCTGTTTACCCATCTCTATCTTCCTTTATTTCACTATGTTTTTAGCTCATTTCATCAGTCTCTGTATATGCCTGTTTACCTATCTCTATCTTCCTCTATTTGACTATGTTTTATCTCATTTCATCAGTCTCTTTATCTATCTCCTTATCTCTGTCTCTGTAT